>MU226880.1:2890004-2907515 GCA_018584345.1 Thuja plicata | reverse complement strand
TATCAGTTCACACGTTCTGTCTGCACTGCTGCTACATTTCACCTTTGGAAAAAATCCCCGCGAGTGAGCGACACATCTTGTTATTTCTCATCGCATAGTCGCCATCTATTTTCACTGCACTTTTTTCCTTCTGCGACTGAGTGATGCGTTTCTTTTGATCCTTATTTCATGTTAGTCGCACACCCACACCACTTTTCCATTTTACTCTTTGATCCATGCGAGTGAGCGATGCCTCCCTTTTTATCTCATCGCATAGTCGCGAGCTATATTCCTTTTATCACTTGGGCCTCGGTGACTGAGCGACATTCACTTTTTCATTGCAAACTTTGTCTAGTCGCTCACTCGCGAGTTTAACATTTCAACTTTTATTTTATGTGCGACCGAGCGATGCATCCTGTCCTTTGGCTCGTCGCACGCTCGCAAGCCCTTTTATCTTTTTTCATACTTGACCGCGAGTGCGCGACATCTATCTTCTTTTGGCTCATCGCATACTCGCAAGCTTTATTCCCCTTATCCTTTTTGATCGGCGAGTACACGATAGCTATCCTTTTTTCCTTGTCGCACAGTCGCGAGCTATTTTCCTTTCTCATTTGTTTACTGGCGACTGCGTGACACCTTCCCTTTTTACCTCATCGCATAGTCGCAAGCTGACTGCCTTTCATCTGAAAACATTAGCGAGTAAGTGATACATAATGAATAGTTCTTCAGTCGCTCAGTCGCGTGATCCTGTGTCTTTACCTTTAACTTGAAGCACGTTCCTTTTTCTATTTACAGCGACCTCGCGACATACCCTAATCTCTTAGTCAGAAGGACTTTTTCCCTAGGGCACTTTTATCACCAGACTTCGCGACCACCGTCAGATCTTTTAACTCCTTCATCGCACAGCTATCTTTTAATCGCTTTACATTTCCTCATGCCCTTAAAATATCAAGAGACTTCGTGACTGAGGGCAAACATACCTTAGTCGTGTTATCGTGTGATCCTCTTCCTTCTTCTAGCGATCACACGACAACCACTAGTGCCGTGACAGATGTCACCTATTCTTTCATCCTCCTTATGCACACTGGGAATCTGATTCACCGCCCTAATCTAGCGACATCCCGACTGAAGGAAATCACTTAACACGAAACTGTTAGTCGCATGGTAGGGAATGTTATCCTCTAACTGTCAACTTATCACAAGACCACGCGACTGAAGAAAAGCCTTAACTGTTTGACTGAGCTGATCCAGTGACAATGCGACATGAAGTAAGCGCAAGGTCGGGAGACATTTCTTTGACTTGTTGACTCTTCTCGCGATCACCCAACTGAAGGTGGGTCCCATTCATTTAAAAAGGTCATAACATGATATCAAGCGACAACCCAACTACAAGGAAATTGCTAAGTCTCGAGACATAGATGGAATATTCTATTTTTTACAGAAACTATGCGACATAAGGCAAAAGCGAAGTCGGGAGATGTTTTAGCATATTCGATCCTATTAAAGTGATCATGTGACCAGACTTAAAAACACATGTCTTTAGTGACTGAAAAAGGTAACGAAGAAATATAAGACATGGCTAAGGGTTTTAAACATGTATCGTTTAACATTAGGCCTTTAGGGTTTTAGCAGGTTTTTGACAATTTGGCAAGGAATAAGCATGAGCACCTGAAAATTTTGCAGAGTTGAAGCCAGACTAAACAAGAAGAGACTGAAATGGATAAGCAAGAACCAGAAATAGGACAAGGAACTGGGAGAATAGCCAAAACAGGAAATACGACCAACACAAGGTACAAATTATTGGTGGAAGAGTTGGAAAAACTAGCATTTGAATTACCTGATACCCAAACGATTTCCCTTATTAACGGACATGAATCACCCTAGTATTGACCAATCTATACTTATCTTAAAGACCAAACCCTACCTTTGGACCAAACCCGAGCTCAAGAATGATATTTCATAAGACAATTGGCTCATTATACCATCCTATTAGATACATTGTATCGCAAAGGTCTTGATGGAATGCTCCTTAGGTGTTTAGAGGAAGAGGAATCAAGATTAGCTTTAAGAGATGTACACAAGGGGATTTGTGGGTCACATTCAAGTGGATTAAATTTAGCTAAGAAAATCCTTCGCACAGGGTATTTTTGGAAAACCTTAGAGAAAGATGCTTGCTAATTTGTGAAAGTTTGTTCTAAATGCCAATATCATGGAGACATGATCCATGTACCTACACAAGAATTGCATCCATTTATCACACCATGGCCATTTTATCAATGGGGTTTTGATCTAATTAACATGATTTACCCACCATCTTCTAATGGACATAAATACATCCTCATAGCGACATAATATTTCACTAAGTGGGTAGAGGTCATTCCTTTGATAACTACAATGGGAAAACATATTTCCATGTTTATCCTTAATCACATCATTTGTAGATATGGTATTCCTCATGCCATCATCACGAACAATAGAAAATAATTCAAGAACAAAGATGTGGATGAACTTTGTAAAAAAATTCATATTACTCACCATTATTCCTCTATTTACTATCCTCAAGGTAATGGACAAGCCGAGGCTACAAACAAGAAAATCCTCAAAATATTGGAAAGATCGGTTGATAAATCAGGAAGATATTTGCATATTCAGATAAAACTGACATTGTGGGCCTATAGAACTAGCATGCGAACACCAACAAGAGCTACACCATTCTCCTTGGTTAATGGGGCTAAAGCTATTTTACCCTTAGAAGCTGAGATTCCATACCTAAGAGTTTCACTACATGGATTAATCACTGATGAGGATTATAGGGTTGCCCGACTTCAACAATTGGAATTTTTGGAGGAAAATCAAACACAAGCATATGATCATTTGAAGGTATATCATAACAGAATTTCAAGAAACTACAACAAGCACATCAAACCAAGAACCTTTCAAATGGGAGACTTAGTGTTAAGAGAAAACCCTAAAAATCAAGCTAATAGAGAAAAGAAGGGAGAATGGGAAGTGAATTGGCTTGTACCTTTTGTCATCACTTCTTCCTTTGGAACATGAACCTACAAACTAGTTGATTGTGAAGGGGATGAGTTGCAAGAATCCATTAATAGCATCCATTTAAAGAGGTTTCATGCCTAATCAGTTGAAAGAGTATCAGAAGAAAGAGTATCAAATGAGTGTATCAGATGAGTTAGCACCTTCTTTTTACATGAGAAAAATTCAAAAATCCAAAAAATAAGAAAATATCAAAATCCAAAAAAAAATCAGAAAGATCAAAAAATAAAAAACAATGGAAAAGCATAAAATCAGAAAAAGGAGAAAATTGAGCATGAAGAAAGTAAAAACACTCAAAAATTAGAAAATTATTGTCTTGGTGAAAACCTATCAAATAGGCACCTTGATGATATCAAAAAAAAAATGCAAAATTTGAAAAAGAGAAAAGTGCCTTGGTGAAAACCTAGCAATTGGTGCCTTGGTAGCAAAAAAAGCAAAAAAGAGGAAAAAAAAAGAGCAATAAACCCAAAAGGTGAAAACCTGGAAACATACACTTTTTGTCCCTTAGGTCTTTCCTAGTTGCATTTGTACATATTGCCTTTTCATCATCTCATTTGTATACATCCTCATTGCATCTGTCATTTGTGCATAGTCATAATAATGTCTCTCAACTGCATTGTCACATACTAGGTTTCAGTTTGTCCAAGCTTTCACACGATTTCAATTATCACTTGGGGAAAATCATTGGTTTTTGGTACAAATGGATTCAACAGTGCTTCATCTTGGTCACATGATAGAAGCATATCTTCAAATCTTTAGAGGAGAGATATTTTGGAACCTTTGATGGACATCATTGTTCAACCTAAATCATTTGATCGCATAACTTGATCCTTGACCTTCATTGACCTATTTTATCAGGATTAAAAATTAACAACACCCTAAATGATCAGAATGTTGTAATTCTTATTTAAAATCTTGATACATTGTAAAACACTTGAATTTTTTGATTATTTTCATTGACCTTTTCAAGTCATGTTCTTTTTAGCTAATCGATGATGTTTCGACTAGATTGACGATGATGAAGACATGATGTTTTTCTTGACTTTTGTGTGACTATTTTGAGGAAGATCCCCTAACTTGTGTGAATTCATCTAACAACATGGTCATCAAAGAACCATAGAGGACATTCATTTAGGAAGGAGGGTTAACCTTTTCTTTTTTACGCAAAATGATACCTTGGATATTTATCTCTTCCATATCTTAATACCAAAATCCACTTGCAACATTGAATCTGATGAAACTTGTATTCATACTCCCATAGTTGGTCATTCAACTAGTGAGGGTTAAACTAAGTTCCTAAAGAGGTTATAAAATGAGATGAAAGTCATATTCATATTCTTATGGTCGCAGTGGCACCAATAAGGATTGTATCGACTCCTAGTTCCACAACGCTCAATGATGAAAATATATCTCTTTTGCATTTCTTTCACAAAAAATCAATGACAGTTAGTTGCATTGCATTGCATTTTCATGTTAGATTAGTTGCATTATTTAGAGGATTTTCCCAAGTTACAAAGGGGTTAATAATTTTGGTGTTCAATCAATTCAATGGTTTCAAATCAACAATGTGAGATTATCTTTTGCCTCCATTCATTCATTAATCATTAATCATTATCTTTATACATTACAAGAAAAGAAAAGAATAATTCATTCATTTTAATCCTTAAGATTGCATTTCATCAATAAAAGTTGCATACATCAAAATCCAAATAGATATTTGCATTCATTTTACCATTGCATTGCATAAACCATAACATCATGATAAGATCAGAAAAACATATAGAAGAAGTTGCATATATCATTTGCATCCATTTATCTATGTCATAATATAAGACATTGCATCCATAACATTAAAAAGAAAGTAAATGCATCATAGAAATCATGTAGATTTGCATATAAATAAATCTCACATCAACATCAAAAAGGGGAATCAAAGAGTCATCATAGACAAATGTCCATCATCAAAAAATATCAACTATGTATATCAAGATACATTGAAAAAATGATCCATAATCAAAGTCCTGATCAATAAATATAAATGATACATCAATACAATATCAGAAGATCAAAATCTCAAGACCCAATAGGGGTGTCTGATACATCACCAATCAGAGCACCTAATTCATCACCTGTACCTTTCCATCTAGATCCCTGTCACCTGATCTATCCTGAGTAGTCAGTGGTTCCTAACTAGTACTAGCAACATTTGGCAACTGTGCCATCATCATCATAAATTGTTGTAGCATGGTAGTAACCTGATCCATTTGACCAGTCATAGTAGTCATCCCTACCTAAAAATTCCTCACATCTTGTACTAGCACATCAACAACTAGAGGAATCTAAGGAGCCTGCAGTGCCTTAGGAGCAAGAGGTACCTATGGGGCAACATGCAATTGTGATGTCATAACCTATGGATCTACCTAAGGAGGCACCCATCTCTATGGAGATGCTGGTCTTTGAGGAGGACCCTAACCCTATAGAGGAACTTGTAAGGGAACCTCTCTAGCCACATGTATCCATCTATGTCTCTATCTACCCCAAACTATAGCTGGTCTATGTTGTGCCTGTCTCCGTAGAGGTACCTATGCTGGTCTCTACCTAGGCTTCCCAAAACAACCACCTTGAGCTCTAATATGACCACCCCACATCCGAGGTCTTACAGCTCTCTATAACTGAGGAGATCTTTATCTCTGTACTCTCCTCCTTCTAGCATCACCTCCATCACCACCATCTCCACCATCATCATCAGAGGTCTCATATGCATTTAAGATAGGCTTTGCTGGATCTGTAAATCACATAAAACAATGACAAGATAACCACTCTCGGTACTCATTAGACATCCCTGCATCAACAATGTGGTCTAACATATCCCATCTAATATAAATCAATCGATCGATCTCTATACACACAAATTGGTAATCTACCTATGCACCCCACATCGATCTCTCTTCCTAGACTCAGGTGTATAAAGCCATACCCTAAGGCATGTCTTGTACTCTATTGTACTTCCATGAAACTCTCCCAAAGTAGAACCTCTCAATAAAAAGTGGTGATCGTCCAATCATCCACCACGGTGAAAACATGTAGGGGATCTCATCATCATCCTCCCACCATCCCTCGCACCCCAGATAAGGCCTCTATACGACCTGGTCGATATCATCAATGGTCCTCCGTCAATACTCAAGCTTTCCCAAATGATGTTGGACAACCACCCTATCATAAAAAAATGCAAGGCCATTCTCAGCCTCAAACTCAAGCAACGATTTGTCTCATAATCAGGATATGCTCCTAGGTCCATAACTGCAAAAAAAATTGGACCTTCTAAAATAGTTGCACTAGCTCTATACATGAAATCATGAAAATCATGATATAACTATGCCAATACATAGGATCCCTAATCCAATCTCTAAGGATGAGTGATCAAGTCCTCCAGAATGTGACCCCATCCAACAGAAAATCCATGACCTCATCGATCTGGTAGAAGTAATCCACTGATGACTGCACCCAAGATTGCTGGAAAACTGGGAAAGGAAGAAAATTGTGCCCATGTGATCATGTCATTGCCAATAGTGTCATCTCTGAACACTCATCTACATGTGCTCCCATCAGATACCTGATCATAATAAACTCTCTCTCCACAGGTCAGAATCCTAAGTAATCTATATGCATCCTCAAGCATGATCATCATCTCGCCAAGGGGTAGATGAAAGGTATTATGTTCAGAGTGCCATCGCTTCATCATAGTTGTAAGAAGACCTCAATTCAGCTAAAACCAAGGGAGACCGAGAAGGAACCCTAACCCACACTGCTCAACAATCCATCTCTCCAGATCCGTTAGCTCATCGACTAAATCAATAATCCAGTGCATGACATTCCATACATACAACTTATGAAAATGCACCTACATTTTGCAAACAAAGTGAATTATATTAGCATCTTTATATTAGTAGATTATTTCATGTCAATCAAAAAAATCAAATCTGTCCTTGCTCTATTTTGAGCGCATCAACCTATTGTTCCTAACCTCTATATCTTGAGAAGCGAGGAATACATCAGTTTTCTACCCAATCTGATTGACACATCAAAAATCCATTTATATGATTATCCTAACATCCTAAACACTTTGTAGCATCATGTAAACACAACTATCTATATTGGAAATCAATTTGATAATCCAGAGAATCAATCAAAAGTAGTTTGTTCATCCTAAAATCAATTTTTGAATCAAATTTCTAGCAGGCGTCACTTGGCTATCTGTACGCATCATTTCAAGAACCATGCGTCATTTCAAACATCAAACACATGATTTAAAGTATTGCAGGCATTACTTCATGGTATACACGACATTTCACAAACCTAGACGACATTAAAAACATACTTTTGCAGAAGAGTTTGCTACACGGTATTTTACACATTGACTGTCATTTTTGACCTAACTACTAGAGGTGGTTTTACTACTCCTACACGTCATTTCATAGCGTGGAGGGGGATTTTAACTACCCTAGGAAGCATTTAAAACTTCCTACATGACATTTTATAGAAATGAATCTAAAAGGCATAAAAAATTCCCATAAATGCTATTAAAAACATACAATAAATACACTAGGAAGGTCAAAACCACTTACCGAAGGTCCGTAATCCAATGATCTTTGATACCATCGACCTCTCTCAAACCAATTCTCATGAATGGGGACCACTATAGTTGTCAATCTCACTAGGACCAGATCAAAATATCTATAGTAAAAAGTGAAAATGAATAGTAAATTTGGGGTTTTCAACTTATTTAAGCTATTTGACCTAATTTTGGAGAGATTTTTGACCCAGTGAGGCCTAAATCTACATTTTCTACAAATTGGGGCATGTTATAACATCATCATCATCATCAATTTTTTAGAAATGAAATAATCTTGGATCTTATTTTACATCAATTTCATCATGTTTTGCATCTGGACATCAAAATATTTTCATTTATGAGGGGGCATCATATCTTACATCAAATCTAGGGCATTAAAAATTCAAACTTTTATTAGTGGGGAATTTCACATCAGTTTCATATCAGATTCTGTATCTATCAAATCAGGGATTTTGCATCAGTTTCTCATCAGATTTTGCATCAGAGTTTCATATCAGGTTATTAGAGTTTCATATAAGGTTTTGCATCAATCAATCAATTAGCATCAAATCAATGATCAGGACATCAATTTTTGTTTGAATCAATGTGCTTCTCACATCAATTCAAAGAGGTGCATTTGTAGACACCTAAAATTGACTAGGTGTTCTCAAAATAAGAAAATCCTCATTTTTCATCAAATTGCTCCTAATCTGATCAAATTGGATCAAAATAAAATCAAATGGCCATTTATCAATCAAATTGGACAAAATCAAATTAAATCAAAGGATTAATTAACCATGACATCAAATAATCAAATATAAGCCTAAAAGGATCAATCAAAATTATATAATTGATTTTAATCAATTAATTGTATAGTTTTTAATCAGAAATCAAATTGAGCCTATTCATCCCTACATGGCTAATTTAATTAATCGATTGAATTAAATAATCCAAATATATTTCAACATGAATCTGAGCAACCAATGGGAATTGAGAACACAAAGCACATGGATCACTCCTAAATTTGAATCTCAATCACTCATTTGAACTTTCAATCTCAATCACTCAAATTTGTCCCTTTGTCCAAACCTTTGACACAATCATTTAAATTATCCCCCCATTTGAAATCATTTGAAAGCCTCTCACTCAACCATGGCTTAACTATGATCAATTAACTCCACCCCCTACACTTGGGAAAATCCTATAAATAGAAGCCATTTTGAGAGCATAAGGGTCCTAGAAAATTTGAATGCAAAGCACCAAATCTCTTGTCAATTTCATAGCATCTTTTGAAATATTGAGAGATTTCATAGCAGATTGAGAGAATTAAGATCATTTTATGAGCATTTAGATTACATATCGTAGCAATTTTGAGAGAATTGAGCTAGATTAGGCATTTACTATCATCAATTTCTCATTCTAGGATTGTCATTGATAGAGATTAAGGTTGAGAGCTCTATTAACAAAGCTTAGATAGAGATCCATGAGATTTTTATTGATTTAATTACAATTCTTAGTTTAAATTTCCATTATTCTTCCATAGAATTGTAGTTAAATAAATCAATTTCATGAAGGTGTATTTTATTCACACACATGTTTTTGTGCCACTTGAATTATCATATCAATATCCATGAATACTCCTGGGACTACCAATTTCCCTACATCAAATTTTCATATGTTGTTTCCAGGCGCATAGGCATTTCTCTAACTGAAAGCTATCTTGAATAATGCCAAACTAGTCATGCCAATGTTTGCATCTCTAACCCATTTTCCCTTGTCATACAAACCCTCCCCAATTTTTAAAAAAGGGTTCTTTGGTATCAATGATTTAGTCTTAGTGGAGTCATTGGTGGACCTAACTAACTATTGCAAAAGATCTTCACACACATTTCTCTCCTAATACTATTTTACATGTGAGCTCTCTTCGTGGCACCATCTTTAAACTAGGGTTTCTTAATTAGAATAATCTTGGCTTTTGCATATAAACCCTATTTACTTCACAAGACTAAAACCCCATTAGAATTGAAATTCACAAAGTGTAGAAGTGGAATCATGGAGGAACTTACCCGTTCTCCAAATTCTGGAAAATAGAAAGAAAATGTTGCAACTTGGCTTTGCTTCAGTCTCTTCACAAATTGTAACATGTGAAAAATCAAGTGGACAATCTTATATGTGATCTCGCCAACCTTTTGTATTAAATTTCCGTTGAGATGGCCACAAGTTCCATAATAATCTCACATTATTTTAAAATCCATGGCTCAATGTTTCATCAAACTCAGTTTTATCAGAGAAATCAATTTTAAAATGTGACCGTTAATCTTAGCAACGTCTCATCAAATTGTGCGGCCAATAGAAGTTGACAAAAACTAAAATCAACTTGGACATGTGTCGATTATTCGCAATTCCTTGAAGACTATCTTTGGGCAATGCTACGTGTCACTTGGGAACAATGTCTTGAAGGATAATCTACCTCACATCTTTCATCTAGGAGTAGTGTCTATTGTTGGATCAGAAAAGCTTATCTCTATTTTAACTTTACTTTATATCCAGCTAGGTCCCACAAAATGTTACTTGTCACTTGGGCACATTTGCTTAATGACTAATCTCATCGCACCTTTTCTTTAAGGGAAAGAACTAGCCGTTGGATTTGAGTTAACCTGGCCACAGTTTATCTGACTATAACTTTAGAAACTGTAGGCTCCACCTCCCGGATAGGACACGTGTCATACAGGTGCAATGAATTAATGAATAAACATCTTACATCTCCGGCTTAAGGAAATGTGCTAGCCACATGATCAAATTTAACCTGAAAATCCTTTCCTTTATCCTCAGCTATGGGTTGGACCCACTTTGTACACATGGCGCAAAGGCACAATTCCCTCATGACTAATCTGACTGCATCTCTTCTTTAAGGAAAAGTGCTCACCATTGGATGAAATTTAATCTGTCTGCATGTTATCCTTACTTTAGTACAAGATCTAGCCCGCAACTTTCCACGTGTCAAGAAGGTGCAATGCCTTGAATGTTAAACTGGGCACATATTTTCTTTGAGGCTTCATGCTAACTGTAGGATCTTCTGAGATTTGACCACTTGTTAATTCATTGCAGATGAGCCCCAAGATATGAAAACTGCCATGCATTAACATGGCGTAATGCCTTGAACAATAACATGAGATCATCTCACTATTACAAAATTATGCTCACCGTAGGATTCATTAAGACTTGTCAGCACCTTAACCTTCTTCTAACTTTTAACACATAGACCCCACGATGTCAGAAATGAAAAATGTCACATAGGCGCAGTGCCTTGAAGATTAATATTGATGACATATAACAGATTGAATGTTTGAAGATGTTGAGTTGATCACTGAAATGTAGAAAGATAATGCAAGACATTAAATCAGTTAATGGATTGTATTGTCGTTGATTTCAACTTAATATAATCTGATTGGTTATATAAAAAGTGTTAAAGACTTTAGAGAGATAAAGATTATGCTTTTAGTCATGCATAAAAGATCAACATTCACGAAGTGACTACAAACACCAACGGGCAGTGCACCTCAACGGACAGAGAAACCCAAAAGTAAAGTCACAGTGTTTCCCGAGAAAGAAACCTAACAAGCATTACCGATGAGAAGAATCACAAGCATTATCGATGAGAAGAACTTCACAATGATGCCCTAAAGACAGACAACCCCAACGGAGATGCCTGAGGAGAACTGAAGTGTTGATTGAAGCTATCAAAGAGTAAAACACTGAAAAGAACTAAAGTTCAGAAATGACAAAATACTTAGCTGGAAAGAGCTAAAGATAGAGTTAACTGGTTATCAACATTCTTTTCATCAACAAGTTAAAGCTAGAGATAAGTAAAAGATTTAAAGTTGTTTTATCCAGGTGTCAAGGAGAAATCTACGAGATAAAATTGAAGTAAAGATTTAAAGAAATATTGGCTAGAATTACGGATCACGCCAAGAAAAAGAAAATCAAGAAGTGAGAAATGGTGATATCATTTCTATAAAGAGAAAATCTAATTTATTATGAATTAGGGAAGTGAATAGAGAAAAATGATGCTGGAGAGAAACTAATGAAGAAAAACTTCATACAGTCCTGATCAATCAAGCTAAGGAAAGAGCTAAAGATTTTTGTGGACACCTAGCAACAGAGAAGCACAACATCACTGAGTAGAAAGAAGTGAAGAAAATGTATTGAAAAGATACATTGATCAGAAAGGTATTATGAGCTTACAATAGATCTAAAAATTTGCAAGTCGATAAGTTGTATATGTTAACAGATCATTTATTGTTTTAGTTTAACCATTGATTTAGAAAGTCTCTTAATAGAGAACGACTTAACAATCCTTTCTATATTGAGATACATCCCAAGGAGTATCAAAAAGTTTGATCATGAAGATAGGATGAGATGTTAGATACCATTTGACAAACTAGTATTTGGTCATAGAAGGTAACATAGAGATGCCCGATATAAAGTGACAAACTCTTCTATTCAAATCCTCTAGCAAGGTCACACCTAATAGTGTGTTTGTAACCTTTAATAGGGTTGGCTCTTCACCAAGCTCACTTCAAAAGAGTGGAAATTTTGGGTTACTGGTCCCAAGTGGTTTTTCCCTTAACAGGGTTTCCATGTTAAAAAACCATGTATCAATGTGTCTATGAGTCATTACTTTAGTGCTTTTCATTACACATAACTAATTATGGATTGATCGGTATACACTATGAAATTTACTATTTTTTGGTAAATGAAAGACTACTAATCGGTAAATGAAAGACTACTAATCGGTAAATAGTAAGAATAAGGTTTAACAGTGAACTCTGAGCAGTAGTTATTTACATTAAAGATTGTTTGAAGGCATTCATCTTTTAGGACTAAAGATAACTAAAGGCTTAATATTGTGGTACTAAGTTTTTGGGTTGATTTATTGGAATATTTTTTAGGCCATTGATTTAGAGGTTGTGTGCTTAGAAAGGGAGTTTAATAGCTCAAGAAAAAGATCACAAGATGAACAAATGAGATGTTCCCAAGTTGAATGAAGATAACATTGCATCATGGCAAACAAGAATAAGAATCCACTTATAAGGTATTGGTAATGATGTTACTCAACACCTTGATACTGAATATGTGTTGCCTATAGGACCTCACACACTTGAGCAATTGAGAGAAAAGAATGAACATAATTGCATGATGATAGAGCTTTCTTCCTCACTCTCTGATGTTGACTTTGAAGATGTAAAAACCCACACCTCTGCAAAGAAAATGTGGGATAAATTGAAGCTGGTACATGGAGGAGATGATAATGTACTAAGAGCCAAGGCAAAAAGCCTAAGAGGAAGGTTTGATGACCTAAGGATGAAAGAAGGAGAAAATATCACTCAGTAGAGCTGCAGAATCAAAGAGGTAGTCAATGCTATCTGTGGAGTTGGAGGCATACTTGAAGAAGAGACAATGGTAAGTAAAATCCTAAGAATTTTACTGCCTATATATGCTATTATAGTATGTTCTATACAAGAAATGAGAGTAGTTGCAAACAATAATGTTACTCTAGATAGTCTAATTGGTAAACTGATTTCATTCGAGATGAATAACTTTGATAATAGTGTCTTACCACCTATAGAATCTGCATTCAAATCTTATTCAAAAATAAGTAAGTCAAGTCATAGACACACTATTAGAAATGATAGAGAAAATGATAGCGATGACCAAGGACTTGATGAGATTGAAGCACTAATGGATAGAAGATTGCAGAGAGGCAAAGGTAGATACAAAGGTAAATTACCACTTGTATTTTTTAATTGTAAAGAGGTTGGACACTTTGTTGCAAGATGTCCTAACAAAATAAAAGATGACAGAAGTAATGACAGAACATATGAAAATAAGTTTGACCAAGGTGATAACAGAGATTACCAAAGTAACCGACAATCTAACAGAAAAGATACCCGAGACTACAAGGACAAAGGAAAGAAAGCTTGTTACCTAGCTGAGAATAGAACAGATGATATTGAAACTGAATCTGATGAAGACATTGAGATGTTATTTTTAGCCCTGAAGGATCATTCAGACGAAGAAGAAGAAGAAAGGTATGTAGAGACTACACTCATATCGAAGGTTAGTAAGAATGATGTCTAGATTATAGATAGTGGCTACACTCACCACATGACTGGTAATAAACAAAATTTTGAAACTTTTGAATACTATAATGGTGGATCAGTAAGAATGGGTAATGACACACCTTGTCCGGTTGAAGGTAAAGGAACCATAATGTTGAATAACCTGATCAAATTTGAAAATGCTTACTGGGTAAAAGGACTGAATTACAATCTTCTGAGTGTTTCATAGATGGATAACATAGGTCACCGAGTAGCATTTTAAAATAAGAAGGCAAAGATCTTCAATGAATCAGGAAGGTTGATCAAAACTGGTGAACAGACAAAAGGTAACCTTTTCTATCTTGATGACATTAACACAACTTGTTTAATGGCTAGAAATGAAGACATATGGTTGTGGCATAAAATACTATGCCATGTGAATTTTGATAACATGATAAAGATAAGAAATAATAGAAGAGTAAGAGGCTTACCAAACATGTCAAAGCCCGAGCATATCATATACAAGAATTGTCAAAAAGGTAAAATGACAAAGTCTAGTTTCAAGAGTAAATCCCATACATATAATGCAATTCTATAATTAGTCCATACTAATCTATGTGGACCTATGAGGACAAAGAGTTACTATGGTGATAGGTATTTCATTTCTTTATAGATGACTATTCTCGAATGATGATAGCTATGTTCTTAAAAGATAAATCAGAAGCATTCAAGATGTTTAAATGGTATAAGGCTATGGTAAAAAAACAAAGTGGTAAGGAATTGAAATGCTTAAGATCAGATAGAGGAGGGGAATTTGTTTGTGATGAATTCACTAACTATTGCAATGAGCATGGAATTAAAAGATAGGTTTCTGTACCAAGAACACCACAACAAAATAGGATTGTTGAAAGGAGAAACAGATCAATTGTTGACTGAGAAAGAACACTGATGATTGAGAAAAGCATCACTCAAACATTATGGAGGGAAGCTATTAGTACTACTGTCTACACATTGAATAGAGTACAATTGAAGAGGGACATAAAGAAGACACCCTGTGAGCTATGGTATGGTTACACACCCAATGTAAGTTACTTCAAAAATTTTGGTAGTCAATGTTATATTTTGAAAGATGAAAGAAATGGAAAGCTTGACTCCAAAAGTGTTGAAGATATCTTTCTAGGGTATTCCACCAAAACAAAGGCTTATAAATGTCTTAACAAGTCCTCTAACAAGATCATTAAAAGTACAAATGTAAGAATAAATGAATTTAGAGAGAAGAATGATAAGGAAAGAAAAAAAGAATCATAAGACTACAAAAGGTTTGTTTACACTAAAGAACCTGACACTCTAACTGAGCAATAGTGTATCACTCCTTAACATTAGAATATTGTACCCAAGCATCAGGTTGCAATTACCAAAAATAAGGAAAATACTCAAGATGATGTTCCGAGTGATGGAGATCATAATGAAGGTCAAGATGATGATCAAAATGATGGACAAAGAGCTGAACCAAAAATTTCCAATTACGTCAAAAGACATCATCCACAAAATCAAATCATATGAGACAAGAAGGCTGGAATGAGAACAAGAACTAAGTCACTAAACACTAGATGTTTACTTTGTGATTCTGAGCCTAAATCTGTTAATACTACACTAGAAAATGAAGAATGGGTTAGTGCTATCAATGAAGAGATAGAACAGATTGAGAAGAACAATACATGAACACTAGTAACAAGACCAGATGACAAGAATGTCATCAGTACCAAATGGATATTCAGAAAAAAGCTAAATGAGAGTGGAGAAGTCACAAGGAATAAAGCAAGATTAGTATGCAAGGGGTATGCACAAGAAGGTATTGATTATGGAGAAACCTTTGCACTCGTTGCTAGCCTAGAAGGAGTAAGAATCTTACTTTCTTTTGCTACATTCAAAGGATTCAAGATATACCATATGGATGTCAAATCTTCATTCCTAAATGGAATAATAGAAGAAGAGGTATACATTGAACAACCAGAAGGGTTTGTTGATCTAGACAAGAGAAACATGGTATGTAGACTACATAAAACCTTGTATAGATTGAAACAAGAACCTAGAGCCTAGTATGAAAGACTTCACTCCTATCTCATAAGAATTGAATTTGTAAGAACAAGTAAAAATAGCAACCTATACTTAAAAGAAGATATCGATGGTAATATTATGATTACTAAAATATTTGTTGAAGATACCATATTTGGGGGAAATGAAATGTTATGTAAATCCTTTTCTAAAGAAATGAGAAAAGAGTTTGAAATGTCTATGTTTGGAGAGATCAAATTCTTTCTTGGTCTATAGATTCTTCAACAAGATGCATGCATATATATCACTCAGTCCAAATAAATCAAGGAAGTGTTGAAGATATTCAAGATGGAAGATTCCAAACTAGTTGGAACACCTATGGCAACTGGATGTAAGCTGACAAAAGAAGACAAATCAAATGAGGTAAATTAGACCTTGTATAGATCAATGATTGGCAAACTAATGTCTATTGTTCATACCAAACCAGATATAGCATATGCAGTTGGAATAGTTGCAAGATTCTCTACTAATCCCAAAGAATCACATATGACTGATGTCAAGAGAATTCTGAGATATCTAAAGAACACCAAGGACTATGGCTTATGTCATAACAGAGAAGGAAAATTTGAGCTTCAAGTCTATACAGATGCTTATTGGTCTCAAAACATAGATGACCGAAAGAGAACAACTAGAGGAGCATTCTTCATGGGTGATAGACTTGTCACATGGATCAACAAGAAGAAAGGATGCATCTCTCAATCTACTGCAGAAGAAGAATATGTGGCTGCTTCTGCAAACTGCTCTAATATTGCATGAATCAAATAGTTTTTGGAAGGTATGAATATGAAGATTCTTGAACTGGTGATTATCTATTGTGATAATACCACTGCAATAAACATATCAAAGAATCCATTCATGCATTCTAAGACTAAGCATATTGCTATCTAGTATCATTACTTAAGAGAAAAAGTCCAAGAAAAAAAGTGATACTAGAATATGTTCAATCCAAGGAACAATTAGTTGACATATTTACCAAGCCATTGCCAAAAGATACATTTGAGTACCCTAGATAGAGACTAGGGGCCCAACCCTTGTCTATCGATCAGTAAGCTGATTAGGAGGTTGCATCAGCCAAAAATTAATCAAAAGATCATTCATGTTGATGCAAGCATAGAGATGGACTACAAAGATACATCTGTACACAGCAAGGTACAAATCTAAACCAAACACCAGAGATAATTTTGGCAAATACAGAGTTGTATTGCTGATGGATAAGGAAATTCAAGGAGTATATTATAAAAAGGTGAAATGATATACCTTTGGAATGATAAAAGATATGATGCTATTGTTTTCAAACGGAGAGATTATATCATTATTAGGGAGAGAGAATCAAAGGGAGATATTGATAATGGAGAGAGATCCAAAGGGAGAGAATATCTAGAATATCCAAAGGGAGAGAATATCTAGAATATCCAAAGGGAGATATTACATATGAAATATTCATCAAAGGGAGAGAAGTAACATAAAGGAAGAGAATACAATACTAAAGGAAAGATTGCTACCAAAGGAAAAAGAGATGATCAATGATGCAGGAGCATCCTGGGTGTAAGGGCAATCTTGCATCACCCAAAAATATGTGTTTTTCTATTCAATAAGGGCTATTTTGTACAAAGCTGCTATTTTTGGAAACTTACTATTTTTAGTAATTTG
>MU226880.1:2850572-2889954 GCA_018584345.1 Thuja plicata | reverse complement strand
GTGAAGGTTCATCTTAGTCATATAAGAATGCCAGTTGAATTTCATTGCTAGATCATCTGTATTGGCGAAGTTATTAAGGATTTACTGTTGAGATTTTAGGGTGCAAAACCTTTGAGCTCAATTTTAAGGACCTTAGAGGCTCTAGATTGAGGTTGAACCCCCGTCTGATTGGTGCTTTGCTTGTTAGGCATTGTAGATCGTGATCTCCCCTTTTTGAAAAGTGGTTATAATAGCCAATCGGAGCTACGGTTCAAAATTTATGGCTTTCGGAAGTTGGGCTACCTAATCTCATGTCTTGTAAATATTTAAAGCCGACCCTTTTGTAATAAAAGTGAAAAATAATTAAATGCTAAGGGTAGTCGGCCTTAATGGCTAGATTTCTAGAACCTTCTCGGGTAGTGGAAAATTGCCTATTAAAGGAAGGCCTGTGGTGTTTTCTAGGGCAGTTTTGGCTGGTTATTTGAGGCTTTGTCCTACAGATTATTGTAAGGGATGCCCATGTGGATTTTGATATTGTAATTCTAAAGTTTGTAATTCCACATTTGTTGAGCCAATAAGAAGCCAATTTTCTATTCTTGCAAATTTTTGTTGTGTACTTGTGGTATTAAGGGGAGTCCCCTTCATCAATCAAGGAGAGGAAATGTAAAGGAAGAGCACATATCAAAAACAGAATCAGAAGCTGATATATCTATCCAGTAAAGGGATTAAAGAAAGAAGATGACACTAATCTAAGCTATATGAGCTTACCGAGAGCCAGACATTTGTATTAGTTATAGAAAATAAGATATGAGAGAGATTGATGAAATACACTTGATATATTTCATATTGTATTAGTAATAATATAGTATGATAATGTAGTGTGTTTCCATCAATGCCAAAGAGAGATATTGATGACATATAACTGATTGAATGTTTGAAGATGTTAAGTTGATCACCAAAATGCAGAAAGATAATGCAAGACATTAAATCAATTAATAGATTGTATTTTCATTGATGTCAACTTAATATAATCTGATTGGTTATATACAAAGTGTCAAAGAATTCATAGAATCAGAGAAATAAATATTATGCTTTCAGTAATGCATAAAAGATTAGCATTCACTAAGTGACTACAAACACTAATGGGCACTACACCCTGACGGACACAGAAACCCGAAAGTAAAGTCATAGTGTTTCTCGAGAATGAAACCCGACAAGCATTACCAACAAGAAGAATCACAATAATTAGCGATGAGAAGAAATTCACAGTGATGCCCGATGGATAGAAAACCCCGATGGACAGACAACTCCAACTGAGATGCCCAAGGAGAACTAAAGTGTTGACCTAATCTATCAAAGAGTAAAACACCGAAAAGAACTGAAGTTTAGAAATGACAAAATACTTAGTTGGCAAGAGCTAAAGATAGAGTTAACTAATTGTTAACATTGTTTTCATTGAAAAGTTAAAGCCAGAGATAAGTAAAATATTTAATGCTATTTTATCCAGTTGTCAATGACAAATCTACGGGATAAAACTGAAGTAAATCTTTAAAGAAAGATTGGCTATAATTACAGATCACGCCAAGAACAAGAAAATCAAGAAATGAGAAAAGGTGATATCATTTCTATAAAGAGACAATCTAATTCATTATGAATTAGGTGAGTGAATAGAGAAAAGGGATGTTGTAGAGAAACTGATGAAGAAAAACTTCATACAGTACTAATGAATCAATCTAAGGAAAGAGCTAAAGCTTCCTATGGACACCGAGCAATAGAGAAGCACAATGTCACCGAGAAGAAAGAAGTGGAGCAAAGGCATTGAAAAGATACATTGATCATAAAGGTATTATGAGCTTACAATAGATATGAAAATATGCAAGTCGATAAGTTGTATATGTGAACATATCACTTACTATTTCAGTTTAACCATTGATTCAGAAAGTCTCTTAACCAAGAAGGACTTAACAATCCTTTCTATATTGAGATACATCCCAAGGAGTATCAAAAAGTTTGATCATGAAGATAGCATGAGATGCCAAATACCATTTGACAAACTAGGGTTTAGTCATAGAAGGTAGCATAGAGATGCTTGATATCAAGTGACAAACTATTCTATTTAAATCCTCTAAAAAGGTCACACCTAACAGTGTGTTTGTAATGTTTAACAGGGTTGGATGTTTACCGGGCTCACTTCAGAAGAGTGGAAATTTTGGGTGACTAGTCCCAAGTGGTTTTTCCCTTAACAGGGTTTCTACGTTAAAAATCCATGTGTTAATGTGTTTATGAGTCATTACTTTAGTGTTTTGCATTACACATAACTAATTCTGGATTGATTGGTATACACTATGTAATTTACTATTCTCGGTAAATGAAATATTGCTAATCGGTAAACAGTAAGAATAAGGTTTAACAGTGAACTCCAAGTAGTAGTTATTTGTTAAAGATTGTTTGAAGATATTCATCTTGTAGGACTGAAGATAACTAGAGGCTTAATATTGTGGTACTAAGCTTTTGGGTTGACTTATTTGAATATTTTTGAGGCCACTGATTCACCCACCCCCCCCTTAGTTATTCTAACAAATATCACCTCATCTTGAAATCAAGGCAAAACACCGACCATCATATTGAAAAATATTTGCGTGAACTTTATGATAACTTTGAACACAGCCTGGCCCTGCCATATACATGTGTCCTTTAGGTGAAACACCTTGATGAGTATCCCATGATCATATATTCCTTGAGTCAAAGCACCATCCATTAGATTAAAAACAACTTTAATGACACTTAGGTTCTAATAAAAAGGCTACAGGGACTTCAAGACTTAGCAAATAATAAAAATAATTAATCGCTAGGATTCACAACTTAAACCAAAAGGGGACTCGACCATGAGAACTTAAAGAACATGCTTAAACAAGATTTAAGTGATCCTAAAAAGGTAACATGGAAACATAATTCAGTAAATACTTAGGGTTTTAGATCAACCAAAACAAAGGTTTAGCCAACAACAACTAGGGATTATGCATACTTGAACCTTGCTTGGGGTTTTAACAAAGAACTCAGTAGTGAGGCTAAAAAAAATTTTCAGTCCTAACAGTGGCTCTAATTGGGGATGCATGTCTCTTGTAGGCATAGAAACATCTCAGAATCTCAGAGTTAAGAAGACCAAACAATAGAAAGAAAAACTTACCTACACACAGCAAAAATAAAGACACCTAAACTAGAAAAGAAACAAGCGACTATAGAAAGATAAAACCTATATACAACCTACTATTCATGGATGATCAAAACTTCATGAGAAGTAAAATTTTAGGAATTTTCCATGAACTGGAAATTCCAAAATATTTCCATTTAAGTCCTTCAATAAATAAGAATTTTGTCCATACCTTTCATGAACAATATATGGCCCTAGCCAGATTGGATCAAATTTGTCATGCTTTCCTTTATCTTCCAATTTGACATTCCACATCAGCATAGAATCTCCAATATCACACTACTTTGGCATTGATTTTTTATCATAAAGGTTCTTCACTTGTAATTGGAGCTTAGCATTTCTTGTATAGGATTTCCTCCATGTTTCATCCAATTTAGTTAAGTCACTTATTCTCAGCTGCATGGTATTTTTAATGTAATCATCATATATTTGCACAAATTTGTACATTTGCATCAAGCTATTATGAGGAAACCTAGCCTAGATTCCATATACAAAATCAAATGGGGCACATCCTATTTATTTTTTGTAGTTTACCATCTTTTCCCAGACATCCAAAATCACTTTTGAATCCCAAGCCTTTTTTTTAACGAGGAACCTTATAATGATCTTGAGAAAATTCTTATTGCTAGACTCAAACTGCACATTTCCTTGTGGGTGATAGGGTGAAGAATAGGATGTTTGAATACCATAATCAAAACAAAATTTTGTGTATTCCTCAAACCTAAAACACATGGCATTATCTTACACAATTCTCTCTGGACACCCAAACCTTGTGACAATGTGATTCAGCAATAAATAAATCACTACTTTACTAGTTTCTTTTTTGGTGGGGATTGCTTCTACCCATTTAGTAAAGTAGTCAACAATCACAATTATCCAAGAATTTCCCCCACTAGATTTGTTTTCTATTTCTCCTATGAAATCAATACACCATTGTTGAAAAGGGGCATGTACTTTTACTTGTGTCAAAGGTACATTTCTAGAGAATTTTATCTTACCAGAGAAGTGTTGACAAGAATCACACTTTTTAACTTGTTGATGAGTATTCCTAAAAATAGTGGACCACCAAAATCCTACCCTCATAACTTTGCGTGTATTAATATTTTCAATATAGTGGACACCACATACACCATTATGCATTCCTTGCAAGATTTTATCAGCTTGTTTTTCATCTACACATTTCAACTATATCCCTTCAGGATTTCTCCACCATACCTCATCTCTGATCAAAGTAAAATGAATGGCTCCTAACTTTAGAGTTCTTTTTTTTTCATCCATTCCTGTAGGGTAGTTCATCCTTTGTAAATAATAAATAATGTCTTTATACCAATCACAATGGTCAAGAGTACATATAAAAAGCCTTTGTTCCTCCTCTAAAGCATTTATGTGATTGGAATCCAAGTTTGTATTAGCCATCAACTTAGCTAATCCCAGTCCCCTGACCAATTTTTAAATTTATATATCAATGTTGAACTCCTGAATCTTGTTTATCCACCTACATCTCTTTCTATAAACCTCTTTTTGTGTAAAGATGTATTTTATTGTAACTGAAGGAACATAATAAACCACCTTTGCACCCACCAAATAACATCTAAAAGTTTAAATATCTTTTACCAATGCATATGCTTACTTTTCATTTATATCATATTTGAGCTTGACATCTTGTAGTGATTTGTTCAAAAAGGCAATGGGATGTTTAAACCCTTCTTCATTCTTTTGTAATAAAACAACAAAAATGGTGTGGTAGGATGCAAAATAGAACATGTTCATTGGTTTAGAGTAATCCAGAGTTCTAAGAATAGGGGCATCTTTGATGACTTTCTTGATTTCTTGGAAATCTTGGGTGGCTTCTCCATTCCATTCCATTGTAGCATCTTTCTTCAACATCTTGGAAATAGGCCTACTTTTCTCAGAAAATTTGGTAACAAAATACCTTAGAAAGTTTACATGACCGAAGAAAGATTGTATGCCCTTTAAATTTTTAGGAATGGGAAATTTGTCAATAGCATCAACCTGTTCTAGATCAATCCTAACCCCTTCCTTTGAAACAATGCGACCTAATAACTTACCCCCAGTTACTCCAAAATTACACTTTTTTGAATTCAAGGAAATCCCATACTCCAGAGCTCTTTTGAAAATCTTCTCCAAGTGTTCACAATTCTTCTCTTCTTTCTTAGAATAGGCTATAAGATCATCTTGATAGACTTCTAAGAATTTTTGTAAGAAGTCTAAGAATGCAACATCCTAAGCCCTTTGAAATGTAGCCCCAACATTTATAAGACCAAAAGGTATTCTGATATAGACATACGTTCCCCATGTTGTAGTAAATGTAGTTTTGAATTGTTCTAACTCTTTCACCATTATCTAGTTGTATCTAAAAAAACCATTCATGATGGACATCAATTCACAGCTAGTTACCCACTGCAACATATTTTCCATAATGGGGAGAGCATAATTGTCTTTTAGTGAAGAAAATTTTAAATTCCTGAAATCAACACATAGCCTAATTTCTACGTTCTTCTTTCTAACATGTACTAAGTTTGAGACCCTGGAAGAGTGTCTAATAGGCTTTATTATCCTTGCATCACTCAACTTCATTAACTCCTGCTCCATTTTAGGTCTCAATGTGGGATTTATAGGTCTTTTCTTTTGTCTAAAAGGCTTATCCTCTTCTTTCAAAGGGATCTCATGTTGGAATAAGTCCATCATAAGTCCATGAAAAAACTTCCTTGTATTTCCTCAATATATCAATCAGATTCCTTTTCACCGTAGGAGATATTTTCTTTCCAATAAATAAATTTTTTAGGAACTTCATATGTTCCTACATTTATTTCCTCCAGATCCTCTGGCTTGTTTACAGTTTTAGCAGAATAGGATTTTTATTTATTATCAAAGGCTCTTTCAAGCACAACTAATCCTTTTGGAACTTTATTTTATTTCAAGTGTAGGGTTTCCTTACCAAAAATTGTATCTTTACCATCCACAATTTCCATACACCCACTAAAATCCATTTCTTTGTTTCCAAAGTTAGCTTCAAAATGCAAAAATCTCAGAATATCTACATCATCTTCAAAAACTTTCCAACTTTCAACATTATCAGGTATAGAAGGCATAGATTGAACCTCTATCTTAGATATCCTAGTGAATGTAATGTCTTTTGTCCTTAAAGTAATATTTTATAGCAATTCTGCCATTTTTTTTTGGCTTCTGTCCATCCAGTCAATACTGAATGCATCAAAATTTTCCAATTCACCCCAGACAACATTTATGTACTGCTTCAATCTTTGGTTCTTTGAAGCATATTTGGACCTGATCAGAGATACTACAAATTTAGAATCTCCAATCACTCTGAGACATTTTATTCCATGCCTTGAGTCCAACCTTAATCCTATTAATAGAGACTCATGCTCAACAACATTATTTGTACTTGTAAACAATAATATAAAGAGAACTTGAAAGTTTTACTAGTGGGAGCTATCAATAGAACTCCAGAACTAGCTCCCTCCCTCAAGCTAGGACCATCAAAATACATAACCCATAAATTACTTCGGTCTAATAAATTATTTTTATCCTCAGATAATAGCACAGGTTGAACTTTACCTTCAACCTCTTTATCCTACACTTGGGAAGAACCCATATCAGTATCCATAAAGCAATTCATGTTATCAACTTCATCTTCCTCAATCATATGAGGATTTCTAGTTTCTTGAGACACTTTGATATTCTCACCAGCAATATTGAAAGTGGAAAAAGATAAATCACACTGAATACTTCCCCCCCATTGAAGCACTCCATTTTCTTGGCAACAACATTCCATATTGGGTAGGAATGTCGACAACTAGGACACTAATTGTCATCACTTTGTTAGGGTATGTAGACAGCTTATAAGGAAAGGATTTGATAGTGAAAATAAAAGGCACTTCTCTATAATCCATGGCCTAACACCCTCCATGGGGAGTATCAACCTTCAATCCCATTGACTTTATTACCTCTGGTGGCATGACAATGTTATATGCTCTAGAATCGATCAAACAATTCTTTAACATCTTAACATTTATAACTAAAGTCAGGAAAAAGGGATCCACAACCCCCAAAGAAGTACTAACAACATTAGTATCCAAGTAAATTTGAGGAATATTTGAAACAAGTTCATCAGAATCCTTTGTCTTACTTGTAGGTTTATCCTTTGAATTTGTCATTTTCTTATTTCCTTCTGGTCTAATAATTTTTGTAGAAGTGACACCATTTACCCATGTCAAGGCCTTCTCCTTGTGTTCCCCAATTCTCATCATTTACAATTCTGGAACTTTAACAGTGATCTAGGATAGAAGTTGCCCCATATTAACAGGGGTATATTTTATGTCAGATAAGTCTTGTTTTTTATTGACAAGATCTCTATCCTCAACTTGAGTGGCTACTTTGGGCTCATCTCTCTCTTTTTGTTTATTGTCCTTTTGAGGAAGGGAAAAAATTATTTCTGGTGTCTTTATTTTCACTTTATGTACAATACTCAGATCATTAGGCTTGTCTATTTTCTTAATCAGTATCTTCTTGACACCCTCATCATGTTTTTACTTTTCTTGAGGCTTCTTGATGTCTATTTTAGTTTCCTTGATGAAAATACTCACTGGTTTTCCATCTGCAGTTCTAATAGTTATATTTCTTAAATTATAACTACTCCTTTATTGAGTAACCATGTTAGCTATAATTTGTGCTATTTCCTCATCATAAGGTCTCCTAAACACAGGGGTTTCTTCACCTTTTTCAGCATTGCATATTATGTCATAAACCTCCCTTTCTTCTTCATCAAAAGAACTTTGTTGATTATATGCTTCCCTTCTGCTTAGTGAGCCATATCCATCATGTTTTTACATTTGATCATCAGAATATACTTCACTCCAAATATGTGAAGAAGCCATAGCACACCCACTATCATCATATAACTCATCCTCATCATCCTCTTGATCCTCACTTATAGATATGTTTAAAGCAACAACACAATAATCAAGATTGTGAGGGGATTGGTATGCTATACACCAAGAAATATCATTTCACATATTAACAAAGGATTTCTCTAAAGAATCAAGGGTCTTTTCATCAGGTTTTTCTTTCTTTTGTGGGAGAATAGGCTTCCCATCCTTCCATTCGGTAGTATAGGGGTAATTTTCCATGCTTGACTATCGATTAAAATTGCCAAAAGATGGATTATCATTATTTGGAGCCCTATTTTTCTTATTATCTCTAGGTTTTAAATCCTTCAGAGCACTTAAAATTTTCTTCAGACTATCCTCTTCCTTAGCTTTCATATTTGAAGATTTGTTTGATTCCTTTTTATTGAACCTTGTTGGCTTCTAGTCTTCCCTTCTACCTACTTTCCCTGATAATCTTCTATTTGTTTCAATGTTAATAGCTATTTTATAAGCTTCTCTAATATTTCTAGGGTTCTTGTCTCTAAGGATATATCCCATTTTGGCATCAAAAGCATTCAGATAGGTTGCAAGACATACATTTTCATCAAGCCTCATCACTTGGAAAAGCTTGTGCATATCCCTTTGGAACCTTATGTTGAACTCCACAACTTCTTCGTTTGATTTTTTCTGGATGTTGTTGAACTCATTCAACATAAATCCCTGATTGGTCTTGTCACCATAAAGATCCCTAAAACAATCTTTGAATTCATCTATAGACCCCAAACAATCATGAGGCAATCCTCTAAACAAATCCCTAGCATCCTTAGTTAGTGATTGAAAAAATAGTTTCATCATTACATCATCATGTCCAATCTCATAATCATCAATCATATCAATAAAATTATTTAAATGCTCTTCACATGTAATGACATTATTGCTAGAAAAATTAGGAATTTTATCTCTAATTTCTTTTGGAATTTCATTTGGATAACTAGGAATACCAAGAAAAATGAATTGTATGTACCTTTCTACATAAACAAGTTTATTTTTAAGTGAACTATTACCTTGAGAAGTAGAGGCTTTATCATTTTATGTGGTATCAATTCCTTCTCTAGCTAGTGGTGGAATACTTGTTTCTTGATTCACAAGTTTTCCAGTATTAGCATCAAGTGATGAAGAGGTAGTAGCAGGAGAGAGTCTAGAAGATTGCCTAAGAAATTCAATTTTCTTCTTCATTTCCAAAGAAGACGCTTCCAACTCTTATTTCTCAACCTCCTTGGCTATAATATCCTTCTCTCTCTTAGACCTTTTAAAATTAGTGTCCAATTTGAAAATTAGATCCATAGGAACCCCTTTACTCACTAGTTCATTTATTTCAATTCCTATGGCCTTCTTCTTACCTTTATCCTTGGGATTTTGAGTGTTATAAAGTTTTCAGATAACAGGTTCTTGTTCAACCTTCTCAGGTATAGAAATATAATTCCATTTCATGTTTAATTGTTTAGATCTGATCTAAGCTTGATTGATCTTTTCCTCATTTTCTTGATTTCTTTGTTGTCTAATAGCAATTTTCTCATGGATTCTCCTCTCCAAATCATCAACTTCCAAAGAAATGTCCTCAGACTCTGAAAGAGTTGTTTCAAATCATGAGGTTTCTTCATGGATTATTTCTCTTCTATAATTGTGGGCATGAGGCCTGTTTGATGATGGAGAGCTTGGAGCACTAGGGGAAATCCTTTCTCTTCACATCTGCTTTTACTTCTAGTCCTTATTTCATGTACTTGAGGTTTATTATGGACTACCTTCTTAATATATCTTGGTCCATCTTCACCTCTTTCACTTTGAGAGTAGTAATCCCAATATACACCCATTCCCAAACCTACAATCTCTTCATTTCCTGATGCATTATTTTCTTGGCTGGGTTAAATGGGATCTTCTACCCTATTGTTCTTTTTTCTCCAAGTCCGAGGAGTACTTTAATCATTACTTTCTTTCCTTGGTTGACTCGATCTAGAAGTAGTTAGAAACTTACCTTCCAATTTATCCTCGGGATGATTCTTCATCTAGGATCTGGTATTTTTAAATCATCTAGGATCTAGTATTTTTATGACTCATATTCAAAGAGTGTGTATAGAATAATATTTATCGCTTACCACTACTGCAGGGATTTCTTTGATTTGCCACCCAACACTGCATGGGAAAATACAACACTAACTCTTAACTATATGAATTACGCACAAGGAACCTCACAAGACATAGGACTACAATAAGGGGGCTAAGAAAATCCAAACAAATCTTTTAGTAATGAAACATATCCATCAGACAATAAAAGTATAACTCTGTACTTGCAATGATCAACTTACTGACTCATAAAATAAGTAGGCTGTTGGTAATATTTCATGTTTTGAGGCTTTACCATAACAATTTTTTTCCCAAGTGATCTTTGTGCCATAAAATGTGAAACCTTATTCAGTAAAATGTTGACACTCCCTGTAAAATGTTACACACTGGTCTTAAAATGATGAAAAACCTAAGTATAGGGTCGTATTTGGTTTGAATTTTAAAAAAATACCCTAAACATTCTTGGTAGGTTCTATTTTGTGTTACTTTATTCAAACACTTAAGTGATTGGATTAACCATGTGTCTAAGTCAAATTGGGTCCCTTTATTCTTTCTTAAGTCCTAAGCATTAATTTTTCCTAAATGTTGAAAACCTATGAGCCTTTTATTTCCTTTTGTTATGTGTCTTGCAAGTCTTTCTTAATCTAACGGTTCTCATTTTCCCTCATAGTGAAGATGATTGATCTTTATCCATCAAGGGAATGTGTCGTGGAGCCACGTGTCTTTGACTGATTTAGTTGTAGGTCAAAATGCAAGTTGTGAGATCACCGTGAGTTAATTTTTATTTGAGGGCCCAGGCTCTTCCCGTGAACAAAAGATGAATGGGGATTAACATTGAGGGAAAGCACCATTGTGACATGTGTCCTAGGTTGGCCATAGTGTCATCATAAAGGTAAATCTAAAAAGAGGACAAGTTAGATCTAATCTAACGGCTGGCACAAAGCCTCATGAAAAAGATGTTGTTGAGTTATTCATCAAGGGAAAGTGACATGGTGTCACCTAGCATATCAGTGGGCCCATCAATTCAATAAAGGTTATGATAATTCAGCACTATCTCAATGAAGATCTGACTGCTGGCGTTAACCCTCAATCGCAAGATGAAAGGATTTTATCCATCAAGGGAATGTGCCATGATGACATGTGTCCCACTATGTACTTTGAAAGCTGTAGATGGTAAGCAGCTAGATGATTAAAGATTGGTTAAGTTAAATTTGATCTAATAGTTAGCACAAAGCCTCAAACAAAAGATGGTGTTGTTTTAACTATCAAAGGAAAGTGCCATTGCGATGCGTGTCCTAGTTGGTGGGAGCCCATAGCAGCGTAAGGTCAAATAAATATCAGTGAATATTCAGAAGAGATAATGGTCAGTGCTAAGCCTTAAGTATAAAGTGTTTAATCTTTACTCATCAAGGGAAAGCACTATGATGACGTGTGTCTAAGTTGATGGGGCCCTCATAGTAACACAGAGTTAAGTAAATATCATATGGGTTAAGAAGGATCGAACATCTAGCGCAAAGCCTCAAAAAAATGATGGTGTTGTTTTAACTATCAAGGGAAAGAGACATGATGCCACGTGTCTAGGGAGATGAACATTGCAGAGGATTTGTTGTAGACCATCCGATATGAGGAAAAGTCAGTAAAATTGACGGTTCTACTTTAAAATACAGAAGTAGCAAGTTTCAATAGTTGGACGCCAAGCATTGAACTCGGAGGATTAATGGCAAACATGTGTCTTCTTTTCAGTTAAAATTTAATGTTTAAGATGATGGGATTTATATCTTATCAATCACTCAAGTCATTTTTCATAATCAACAATGGTTGCAGAATCGAGTAAAGTTGCAGTGATTGCATCTAGATTCTCAAGATTCTTGCAAAATGGGTAATTTTCTGGTACTGATATTGCTTGGTCGTGAGAAATTTCAAGAAATTAGTAGGTAGTGAAGTAAGAGAAATGCTTTAGCATTGAAACTATCCATTGTTAGATTGTGAAACCCTAAATTCACAATGCCTCCCAGAAGAGAATTTTCTAGAAAAATCAATTATAAGGATAGAAATGTATGTGATGACTTGTTGCAACAATTGACCATGTCAACTAATGATGCATATAAGATAGAGGAGTTAGTCCCAAAGGATCCACGCTTAAAAATAACTGAAGGGTTGTATGATTTGGGTCAGTCTATTAAGGATGCTAAAATAGGTATGACTGGCTTGGTTTTGTTTAAGGTGCTCTTTGGTGAGAGAAATGCTAATCCCCCAAACAATAATGTGTGGAAATTTGACGTAGGCAAGTTGGTAGTGCCTAGAATTTTTATGGATATAGACATGCTTGTGCGTATAGCTATAAATTATGATAGCATATCCAGGGTGGTCAGGGACAAAAATGGGCAAGTCCTGATAAAAGTGACTGCATAATAAATTAAGGAGGTTTTCAATTTGAATGATCCAAATACTTCTATGGATAAGATTGATTTTAATCAATTAAAAGAAGTTTACCAAGCCCAAAGGAAATACTTCAGAGAAGGGCTCCTCAAACAATATTTTGGCACAGTTGGGGATTTGGGTTTGGTAGGGCCTAATACTAGAGAACCATTCAAACTTGATTATTTCACTTTGAGGGACAAATCAGTTTATAGGGCTCTTTTCCAAGTCTGTGGGGATGATGAACAAGTTGAAATTCCCATCCATTATATGCTTATGATGGTTGATATCTTACATCCCCATCTAGAAATAATCTTTGATTTTTCTCCCTGCATTATAGACCTAATTCATGAAGGGTTGATAGGTATCTAAAACACAAAAGTGACCAGACCTTTTGCATGGTATTCCCTGCTAATGCATGTATTTATATATAAAGGAGATGATTATTTTAAAAATGAGATGGAGATGAAAAGATTCAAGGATGATGAAATCATGCATGTACAGTTGTAGAATCTAGATATGACTTGGGATAATAAATAGGCAAGCTACATACGTTTTGATAGATATTTTTCTGCCAGACTTAGGGCATTATTGTTGAAAGATGATCCTAGGATTCATGTAGCACTGTTGAAATTATTGAGACCAAAATAATATGACCAAGAGCTCAATATGGAACATAATTGGGGTGATGTTATCCCTTATCCAGTGTCAACTGTATTCAGGGTCTATCGCTTCAGGGGAGTTCCAAATAGATTTCCCTACAAAGTGCCCCTTAAGATAGGGTTGGCAGAGGTTCTAAGACAGATTGGGGGATTGTAGGAAGATGCCCTAACAAGAAGAGGAAAAGGAACTATTTTTCCTGTGATAACTATTGCTCATCAATTAATCATCACCAAGGGAGGATGGAAATACCTGGAGGATTTTTTGAAACCCTCCAATCTCACCACAATAGTATCCAGGCATGCTGACCCAAAGACATTCATTAAGGACATGTTCAGGGAAAAGACAAAATGTGTGGTGTTGAATCATCAATTCAAATTTCCAAAAGACATAGTCAGAAATGAATTTGATTTAATAAACCAGGAGATAAAGAAAGAAAAATGGTTGGCATACAAGAAAAGCCTTGATTCTATACACCATTTTGATAAATTATATGATCCTTTAAAGTAATTTCATCCATGGGCCAAGAAGATTGAGTCCCTAATGGATTTGTTTGAAGAAATTATGCAGGCTTTGAATAAAAAATGAGATAACATACTACAAACAGAGCCATAGAAGGCCAAAGCAATTTTGGGTAGGGCATTCCCTGCTAGAAATATCCCACAAGGAGAATATGTAGTATACAAACAGAGGGGATATAGCACAATTTTTCCAACATGTGGACAAACCAGTGATCCTAAAGGGAATAGGCCATTGGATCCTAGTGCTCAAATATTTCCATTCCCCCAAGAGGAAAAAGGTAGAAGAGGGACAACAACAACAACATGAATAGATCTATTCTCCCTCCCAATCCCCAATGCGCATGGATGATAGCTTAGCAACTAGTGCAAATGTGAAACACTGGACAAATCTATGTCATAGCTAAGGAATTGCAGGAAGGGGTGCCTGAAGAGCCAAAACATGCTCAATTGGGTTTGACAGTGGTAGAATTTGCTGGCAAAAAGCTAGATCCATTGACACAGAAGGAAAGTGAAAAATTTCATTCTGATGATAACTTTGTTAAAGAAAGAGAATTTTTGCAATTCTTGTGGAGAATTCATATTGATAAATTCAAGAGTAAATGACAACAAAAGAAAGAAAAACAACCTACCAGAGGAAAAGAAGAAATTGAAAATGAAGTAAAATAGGAAATGTTGTCTAGGTTTGAGAAGATAACTCCAGAAGAAGGAAAAGAGCTAGTCAAAAGGGAAGGAGTATTGATACTCCTTGAATGGGACATAGTTGATGCTATTGTCTTTGATGCCATCAAGAAGGAAACAAAGATTGTTCATTTCACTAAAGCAGAAGTACAGCAAGCTTCAAAGGGTGTAAATTTTAGTGAGGATCATGCAGCCCTAGTTATGTGGCAACTGAGAAAAATAAACCCCAAGACAACTAGTGAAGACACTCAGGCTGAACATTCAGGTAGCTGTAGACACCTAAAATTGACCAGGTATCTCTTAATCATCCAAATCTGCAAATCTCAGCCAATTGCCCTAAATCTCATCAAAATGCATCAAAATGGATCAAAATCATTCAAATGGAAATTTATCAAGAAAATTGGACAAAATCAAATTAAAATCAAAGGATTAAATAATCATGAAATCAAATAATCAAATTTAAGCCTAAAAGGGATCAATCAAAATTATATAATTGATTTTAAACAATTAATTGTATAGTTTTAAATCAAAAATCAAATCCAACCCATTCACCCTTACATGGCTAATTTAATTAAATGATGGAATTAAATAAATCCTAATTTTTTTCAACTCAATTTGATCAACCAATGAGAATTGAGGATCTTGTCTTCTTGTCCCACCCTTTGAGGACAACCATTTAAATGGTCCCCCCATTTGAAACCATTTGGGGGATCAAACTCAACCAAGCATTAACCCATGGTCAATTCACTCTACCCCATACCCTTGGGAATTTGCTATAAATACAAGCCATTTTGTATGCATTTCATATCCTAGAAATTCAAGTGCAAAGCATCCTTATTATAGGCAATTTGTGAGCAATTGAGAGCATTGTGAGCAATTCCGAAGCATTTTTTATCATTTGTAGAAGTAAATTGTTGATTTGAGGAGCATATCATGAGCATTTGAGTTAGAATTCCATATCATCTTGAGAATTTGAGCTAGATTTAGGCATTTTATCTTTAAATTTCTCATTCTAGGATTGTCCTTGAGAGAGATTAAGGCTGAGAGCTCTCTTAACAAAGCTTAGATAGGGAGCCATGAGATGTCATGGATTTAATTACAATTCTTAGATTAACTTGTCATTTTATTTCCATAGAATTGTAGTTTAGAATCCTAATTTCATGAAGGTGTAATTTCTCAGACACAAACGGCACCCACCATGGGGCTTTAGGCCTCATTTTACTCATTTTTATCATATTTTTTGTGTGTTTTGCTGCACTTTCTTGTCATTTTGCAGAAAATAAGAGAAGAGGTGCCTATGGAGATTCTAAAGCCGCTTGTTAGCAGAAAAAGACCACCTATGATTGTTGCAGAGCCATGTGTTATCATAATTTGACCGCAATTTACACATTATGTGTTGCCTGCTTCTGTAAAGGGCCGCTTGTTAGCAGAAAAAGACCATCTGTGATCATTCTAGAGCCATGTAGTAGCATTATTTAACCGCAATTTGCACATTTTGTGCCGCCTGTGGTTTATCTTTAGCCGCCTGTGGATTTTCCAGAGCCGCATGTTAACTTTTAATTGCCACTTTTAAAGTTTTGATTTCTTCTTTCTAACAGTTAAAATTCGCTTATTAGCTGTTAAATGCCGCATAGAATTTATTGCTTTTTATCGAGTTATAATTGATTTTTTCACTATTCTAACTCTCTATATTTTTGATTCCTGTAGATGAAAAATCATCCAATAGTACTGAAACCAGAGAAAAGAGTGACAAGGCCTAGCAAAGAGGTAAGAACACAAAACAAGCTTTCTAAAGAAATTCATGCATCTAACAGTTTGGAAAGTTTAAAAGAGAAAGAGAATTTGTATGAACACTACATCAAAGTATTTTTTGCATACAAAAATAAATTCCCTACTCTTTAGTTGATTTCTTATTTTTTTTGAGTTGTTTAAAGCTTGATTTTGCAAATTTTAATCAAAAAGAACTTAGGAACATTTTTTCAATTGGATTTGCAAGTTTTTCTTCACTTTGTCTTTGTTGTGTTGACTAACTTGTTGGAGGAGCCAGAGTGGGAATGATTGCCACTAGGTGAGTAGCAAAAAAGACAAAATAAATCAAAAATGCACCTAGCCTTTGCTGGCTTCGAAACAAGGTATTTTTCTAATCAAGCTTGCATTTCTTAAATTGTGGCAAATTATTTGAATCTAGCATAATTAGGGACACCCTACTATTTTTTATTCAAACAAGACATTAGGTATATGCTCTCAACTTTTTGAAGTTGATCAAAAAGCCAAAAGTGTCAAGTTTGGGTGGTAGAAAGAAAAGGGAGGATTAATTGAACCACACACTTAATTTTTAAGATCATCCTTGTCAAGGGGTTGAAAAAGAACAAAAATTTCTTGAAGTGTTTGGAACGAAGGAAGACAATAGGGATATGCTCTTCACTCTTTGAGTGAATCAAATTCCCAAACTTGTTGGACTAAGTTCATTTTTCCGCTTTCCATGTATGCTAGATTAGAATAGAGCTTTAAAGGGCCTACCTCTTGAGATTTTCCTTATGAGGATGGTGAGAGGGAACAACCCAAAGTGGGAGAAAATCACTTTTTCCGTGATATCTTTCAACCCACTATAAAAAATGCACTTTACCTTAATCAAAAAGTGACTAAGTCTTGTGCAAGTCATCCTCACTTCCTCGAGTAGTCCTTTGGATTGCGCAAAAGTGTAATTTCATGTGTGTGGGAAGCCTGTAAGGGGGTAAAGGAACTTGACATGATTTAGAATGGAGGTGTGATTAAAACCAGTTAAAATAGTTAGTCTACCTTCTAGAGCCATTGTTAAAAGCCAAATTTGACTCTAGGTAGATTGCTTGGAATAATTTCTTGTGTTATACTTGTAAAAACATCCGAGAACATACACTTTTAGTGTTGTTTAAGGGATATGGTGAAAATTTGATGTGTGTGTTGAGTTTGTACTTCCTTTTCATGCAAGAATCTTCTTTAACAGGTCTTATCAAAACCATTAAACTTTTAAAATTCAAAAAATTGAAAATTTCAACTTTGATCAGCAAAGAGCCGCCTACAAACAATTATGTGCCTCCTACAAAAAAAATTTCTCCACCTACAAACAATTTTTTGTGTCCTACAAATTTTTTTGTGTCACCTACAAACAATTCTGTGCCGCCTACAAACAATTTTGTGCCACCTACAAACAATTTTGTGCCACCTGCGAACTACAGAGTGCCACATAGAGGAATTCCAGTAACCACGTACCAACATTTAAAGGCCACCTACACACAGAAAAGTGCCACCCAAAAAAAAAGAAGGGAAAACAGGGGGCATTTCCCAAGGGTTCAGAAAGATTTTGAAAACATATTTGATACCCTTTTCAGAGTTATTTCTATCCAGTGCAACAAATAGATCATATTCCTTCAAACATTTATAATGATGAATCTATTTGAGAAATGAATCAATCTTATAGTGGAGAATAATTTTAAAAATCAAGACCAAAATCTCCATGGGACTCCATATGATGAAGTAATTGAAGATGAAATATTGGAGGCATCCCAAGATCCTAGGTTTATGGAAACAATGCACATAACTTTGAAGAGGGATAAATAAGCATATTTTGCTCAATCAGGAGCTAAGCTTCCTCATAACTATGACACATCAAACTTGAGGAAGAATAAGGAAAAAAAAAAAGGATACATCATTTAACCTGCCATCATTATGATCAATTTTTCCTTCTCTCTATGATGATGGGCCATCCGTATCTTCATCTTCTTCATGAAATGAAACATTTAAGCACAACGAATCCATCTTTGATCAAGAGAATGAAGAGAAAGGTACCATTCTCAAGAAAGATCTAATATACAAACCTCTATCTAGAAAGTATTCGCCCATAGCCTTTACTCCTTTCATCCTTTGTCCATCTCACAAAGCTTCACAAATATCCAAAATTCCTCCATCAAAGAGTGAGCCTAATGATGATACCTTCCACGTTGACTATGTCTACCCTCAAGGGCTACCTCTAAAAAAAAACCAAGGTAACTTACATCTTTTTTCATATTGTTTCCATGCTTCAAAGATCTTGGACCCCAAAGCTTCATGTGCTTCAATACCTATTCAAAAGGATTCTCCATCATTCCTCCAAACATTCCCCATGCATATCCAAGCATCTACCTTGTCCCTAGAAATGGCTCCATGTCAAGAGGATAATCCAAAGAGAAAAGAAACAAGTATCAATAAAGATCAAGATCAAGATGTTATACAATCCCCTCCCATATTTTATGAAGGTCCCATATCCCTAGAATCTTGGGATGATCCCCTTGCACCCTTTCATGTCTTCGAAGATGATATCCTTCCATTTCACAAACAAAGTGTCCTTCCAAGCTCTATGCCTAGTCCAATTCCCAATCAAGATCAAGATATCCCTTCCATCATTTCTAATGAACATATTGAAAATCAAGAGAAAATCACTCTCTCTACATCATCTGAAGATCCTTGTCAAGATCAAAATACCCCATCAACTCCTTTTCATGATCCTTCATATTCACCTCAAGAAACCATCATTCCTCCAAATTCCTTGCATTATAATAAATCCCTTCAAGATTCATTTGATCATATCAAAGTTTTTCCTATGAAAGCTCTTCATGAGCCTATTGGTATAAAGATAAATCTTAAAGATAAGAACCTTGATAATATAACTCACTCCAAAGATATTGATATCCCTTTCACACCTTATCTTCCTCCATTCAAACACAACCATACACTTTCACCATCCTCCAAATCCATTTTGGGTTCCTATGTCCTAAAGCTAAATTATTCATTCCTTCCATCCATATTAGGTCCATATATCCCTCCATCAACCACGCCTACCATTTCTATTTCACCATCCACTTACACTACCATGTATCAAGATCAACGAAGGTGCACATCTTTGAGAAATGTTCAAACACCAATCCATATGAACCCTCCATATTATTCCCCTTCACCCATAATTCCCAAGTCTTTTGGAAGCAATTTGGATGTGCAACATAAAAATTAAAAATCCAAGAATCCACATGTGTATAAAAATCACCATGTCCCATCTAATCGACATGTGAATGAAAAGAAAAAAGAAATATCCAAAAGGTCAAAAAGGTCCACAAAGGAAAATGAAATATCCAAGAGACCACAAAGGTCCACCAAAAAAAAAGAAAAATCAAAGAAAATGCAGGTTCCTAAATCCCCCATTGAAGAAATGCATTCAAAAGCATCACAAAAGAAAGAAAAATAAAGACTATGTGGACTTCCAAGTAAATTTTGAAAGACTTGCACACAAAATAAAAATCAAAGTTGACATTCAAGATTCCAAAGGCTTTTCCTCCATCTCCTTCCAAACATTTTCCACCTTCCAAGTCTACTTTGGGTTCATATATCCCAAAATCCACTACCTCAAATACATCCTCACCTCCTTCATCCATTGCTCCTCCATCATTCCACTACCCTTCAAAGTGTGTGTCAAAGTTGATCTTGCCAACATTTTCATCCACAACATATCTTCTTCTTATCCTCATATTCATTATCCAACACCTAATTTCATCTTTCCATACCTCCTATCCAACCTATGGCATAAAACCTTCACCACCATCTACCCTCATCTTCCATATCTATCCTTTTTCATCTCCTTATCAATATCTTTGAGCATCCTATCCATATTTATGGTTTATTATAGCATATCTTTTAAAAGAACATTGTCCAAATATCCAGATGTTGCGGAAATTTTTAAAAATGCAAAAGGAAAGAAAAATTGAAAAAAAGAGAAAAAAAGCAATAATCACAAAAGGTGAAAACCTGGTAATAGGAACCTTTTGTCCCTTAGGTGTTTCCTAGTCGCATTTGTACATATTGAATTTCATCATCTCATTTGTCCATATCCTCATTGTATCCGTCATTTGTGCATAAGTCATAATAAAGTCTCAAAGCTTCATTTTTGCATTCTAGGTTTCATTTTGCCCTAATTTTCACACATGGTTACATTTATCACTTGGGGGACATCATCATTAATTTTGGTACTAAGTGAATTCAAAAGTGCACAATTTGGGTCACACATTAGAAGCAGATTGTCAGATTCAGAGGAGAGATATTTTGGAACCTTTGATGGATATCATTGTTCCACCCTAAATAGTTTGATCAAACAACATGATCCTTGAGTTTCATTGACTTATTTTATCAGGATTACAAATTGACAAACCCTAAATGATCAGCATGTTTGAAATTATTTTTTGAAAATCTTGATACATTTCAAAACACTTGGAATTTTTGATGAGTTTTTCATTGACTTTTTTGAGTCATGTTCTTTTTAGCTAATCGATGATGTTTTAACTAGATTGGCGATGATGGAGACATGATGTTTTCTTAACTTATGTGTGATTGTTTTGAGGAAGATTCTTTAACTTGTGTAAATTTGTCTAAGGACATGGTCATCAAAGAACCATTGAGGACATTCATATAGGAAAGAGGGTTAACCTTTGTTTGTTCATGCAAAAGAATACCTTGGCTATTTATCTCTTCAATATCTTAATACTAACATCCACTTGCAACATTGAATCTGATGAAACTGGTATTCATACTCCCATAGTTGGTCATTCAACTAGTGAGGGTTGTACTAGTTTCCAAAGGGGTTACCAAATGAGATGAAAGTCATATTCATATTCTTATGTTCACAGTGGCACTAGTAAGGATTGTATGGAGTCCTAGTTCCAAAATGCTCAATGATGAAAATATATCTTTGTTTGCATTTCTTTCGCAAACCTCAAGGACAATTAGTTGCATTGCATTGCATTTTCATGTTAGATTAATTGCATGTTTAAAGGATTTTCCTTAATCAAGGGGGTGAAATTTAATCATGGTTACATCATCAAATGTCTGATTTATCAAATGATCAATGCTACATCAAGGATATCATCAATCTACATCTTCTCACCTAGGGGCAACCTACTTTTGTCAATCACTTATACCTATATCTGCACCTGACTCATATCAAATGACCCTATCTATAATCCTCCCACCATCTAATCAAATCCAATCCAATTGAATACAATCATTCGAGTCATCCAATTGATCATCTAATGTCAATTATTTATCCTATCATCCATTTTCTCATTTTGAGCACATCAAATTTCCTAACTCTAGATCTTCAGGAAGGAAAATCAATCCATTTGTTCATCTCTCTATATCTTGTGAGCGAATTATCATTTTATCCAATCAATCCATCAACCTACCTACCTATCTGATTGACATCAATACAACATCAACCAAGTGATTCTAACTGACATCAAGTGATATCCAAACATCATCAACTTATCTCAAACATCAACAACATTTTCTTAATCATAGCTGTTATCATCAAATTCTCTTCACACTAGGGAATCTTTTTTTTCCAGGATCATCATCAATGTTTTTCAAAAATAAAAACATCTTGGAACTATTCTTCATCAATTTCATCCAATTTTTGACATCTGCACATCAACAAGTTTTCATTTTTTAGGGGCATTATCATATCATCAAACTAGGATTCTGCATCATATCTTACATCAAATCCAGGGCATTAAAAATTCAAACTTCATCAAGTTTCACATCAAGTTCTTCATCAAGTTTCACATCAAGTTCCGCATCAAGTTTCACATCAAGTTTCACATCAGGGTTTTGCATCAAGTTTCACATCAGGTTTTCAAATCATATCAAGTTTCACATCAGTCAATCAATCAGACATCAGTATCAAATCAATGATCATGACATCAATTTTTCTTTGAATCAATGCACTTCACACATCAATTCAAAGAGGGACATTTGTAGACACCTAAAATTGACTAGGTGTCTCTTAATCATCCAAATCTGCAAATCTCAACCAATTGCCCTAAATCTCATCAAAATGGATCAAAATCATTCAAATGAACATTTATCCAGGAAATTGGACAAAATCAAATTAAAATCAAAGGATTAAATAATCATGAAATCAAATAATCAAATTTAAGCCTAAAAGGGATCAATCAAAATTATATAATTGATTTTAATCAATTAATTGTATAGTTTTAAATCAAAAATCAAATCGAACCCATTCACCCTTACATGGATAATTTAATTAAATGATGGAATTAAATAAGTCCTAATTTCTTTCAACTCAATTTGATCAACCAATGAGAATTGAGGATCTTATCTTCTTGTCCCACCCTTTGTGGACAACCATTTAAATTGTCCCCCCATTTGAAACCATTTGAGAGATCAAACTCAACCAAGCATTAAAGAGATCAAACTCAACCAAGCATTAACCCATGGTCAATTCACTCTACCCCCTATGCTTGGGAATTCTATAAATACAAGCCATTTTTTATGCATTTCATATCCTAGAAATTCAAGTGCAAAGCATCCTTATTATAGACAATTTGTGAGCAATTGAGAGCATTGTGAGAAATTAAGAAGAATTTTTGATCATTTGTAGAAGCAAATTGTTGATTTGAGGAGCATATCAGGAGCATTTGAGATATAATTCCATATCATCTTGAGAATTTGAGCTAGATTTAGGCATTTTATCTTTAAATTTCTCATTCTAGGATTGTCCTTGAGAGAGATTAAGGCTGAGAGCTCTCTTAACAAATCTTAGATAGGGAACCATGAGATGTCATGGATTTAATTACAATTCTTAGATTAAATTGTCATTTTTTTCCATTGATTTGTAGTCTAGAATCCTAATTTCATGAAGTTGTAATTTCTCACACATAGTAGCCTTTTGGTACAGAGAGTTGCAGAGACAGGGTTTGTTGAAGAAGTAGGTATAACTTTAGAATATGCTAAGTTTAGTGTAAGTGTATCCCAAAAATTGGAAAATGAACTCAAAAGCTTGAGTGAAAAATTTGAGAGAGTTCTAGGTGCTTATAATGAGGAGAAGATAAAGTCTATTGAGAAAGATAAGAGGATTTATAAATTGGAAGGTAACAAATCAGAACATTTTTGTCCCTCAGATGATGATTGTTCAAGATCCCTACCAACCCCCATCATGCAGCCCATTTATCACTTATCCCCCTTCTCCTATGCCATCAAGTCCTATTACCCAAGTAGATGTGGAATTGGAAAGAGAGAGATTTGTTGCTGAGAGGACAAGATTAGAAGAGACTAGTAAGAAAGATATTGAAGAGTCCTCAACATACAAAGAAGAATAAGAATGGGTTAAACAGAGACACTCTGATAAGATATATTCAAGCCTCTTGGGGTGTGCTACGGAAGTGAATCTTGCTACTCTGTATCTAATGGGGAAGAAGATTATTAATATAATAAGTGAGTTTGATGCGGACAAAGATCAATGGGGTTTGGTCATGGATACATGGAAGGGAAAAGGAGCTAATTTGAAATCATTTTATTCCCTATCCAAGGAGCAAAATAATTTTGATATCATTCTAACCCGTACTTACAAATGCTTAAAGTTGATGAAAAACTTGGATATCAGAAGAAGCACCCTCATCAAAAAGGTAGAGACCTTGAAGAGAGAGTTTTCAAAAGATAAGTATGAGATTTATCCCAATTTATTCAAGAAGGATGGTGATATAAAGAATGAGGAATTATGGTTAAGGAAAGTAAAAGAAATAATAACCACCAGGACACATAGCATCATTACCTTCGAGAGCATGGTTTCGTTTGTTCAAACCATAAATATAATTAATAGAGCCAAAGAATATTTTGAGTTATGGAAAGAAGAGTTTGAGAAGGCAAGTGCCAGCTGGGGTGAGATCAACAACAAAAGGGATGAATTCATTGGTTTTTATTGGTGAACTGATGAAGTGTACACTTCTTGGAGGGACAAGTATCAGGAAGTTGATCAAGAAGAAGAGCATAACTAATGAAAGGCCACAGATGATAGTGTCTTCCAACAGTTTGAATAAGATAGGGGAAGATAAAAGATCCTACATCAACATGATTAGGCATAATAGGTTCCAGGTGGTTGTATCCAAACAAATGTAAAGAAAGTTCGATCACCATGTGGTCATAGGACAAAGCTACTTGGAATGTCTTGTAGAAAAAGTGATTTTTTTGTCCACTTGTTATTTTTTCTTATTTGGCTCTGAGCTTTGTCTTCTAGCTTAGTCATTTGAAGCTTGTTGCATCCTTGATCTTTAAGGATTCCAAGATGACTAATGCTGGATATAAATAGTAAGTTGTAAGATATTGTAAAAGATGGTAAAATCAAAAGTACGAGGAAGGTTTTTGAATTGTGTCTAAGTCTTAAGTTTTCAGTTAGTTTGAAATGTATTGAAATCAAGAGATTATTAATAAAATACAATGGAATTTCCAATCTCATATCATTGATGTATTTTTCCACTTACATTCAGCTCTTGTATGTTTAATTTGTAAGGCATTTTAAATATACCAGTTATAAGGTAACTGTGTTGTTATATGTGAGTTTCTTTCAAGGAGGGTTTAAATCTTGCAAATAGTTCCAGAGGGTTAGGGTTTTATGCAAGAATTTGATATAGGGGTATGAGAGTAAAAGGATAGTTTGTAAGGCATTCTATCTGATATTTTTTTTGTGTTTTGATTAATTGTCTCTGGTGAATGTATGTTTTATTATGAATCTATGGCCTGAGATTAGGCACTGGTCAAGTTATGATAACTAGTTGTTATCATGAAATGAATAAAATATTGAAAAAACTTTTACTTTCTGTTATCTAAGAACATACATGTTTAGTTAATTGTATTGACAAATACAGTTCATCATAGTCATTCCTTGAAGAGGGAATCAATAGGTTATCCTTCCTAAGTCTAGTACTGCAAAAAGAAGAAGGATGAATGTCCTTATTTTACTGATAATATCTCTTTCTTCAGCTTATTATTTGGTATGTTAAGTTGCGCTCGTAGTTAATAATGTTTATCAGTAAGATGTGTTGTTAATTGTTGTAGTTCAATACAAGAGTGAATCAGTCTTTCCATTGTTAGATTTGTTGAAAGTCAGTAGTCTGTTGAAGGTGCATCCGCCTGGGTTGGTGGAGGCCAAAGTGTAGAATTATTCTATCCTTGTTAATTAGTCTTTTCCCTGTATGAATCTGAATTGCGAATCAAAGAGTCAAGCATTTACTATTGTATATTGATTCTACAAGAAAAAGTGCTAACAAACTGGCAACTCTACTGGGGATTAGAGATTAGAAAATCTTCTTGAAACTTTTAGAATATCTCTGGTTTTAAAATTTGAATATTAGAATACCTCAGGTTGTGTTTGCCCATCTGAGTCGCAATAAAAAATTGGTGACTCTACTGGGGAACTGATTTAATGTTCTAAGAGTCATGTTCATGAAAGAATTAGTCCTCACGATATTGATAATAATTCTATTTTTCCTCATAATCATGAAAGAAATTTTATTCTGCCTATCTGTCATTGCACATTGTTTGAAGGTTTTGATCTTGAAGATGATACTGATCTTGTCCCAAATAGAGTGACTGGTGACTATAAGTTCTCTGATTTAATCTAGTGTGTGTTTTTTGAAGAAAATTTGCAGAGTGGAGAAGATTTACAGTGACATAGACAATGAAGAATAATTTTCCTTAGATTACCAATTAATAGAGGTGAGGAATTCTCAAGAAAATTTGCATTTAAGTTTTGATTAGACTTATTTTTTTGAAGCAACGTCTAAGTTGGGATTGGATTCTCAGCTATATTTTATATATTTGTCCTCGGTGAAGAGGTGGTAACTCTAAATCTCTATGTATTCTAGTGAAATTTATATATTGAACATATTTGATATACTTGTATATTTTGAAAGATGAGTCCAAAAAGGAATACTAGATCCTATTTCAAAGAAAATCCTGAGAAAGATGTTGGAGAAGAGCTCCATGCATCTGGAAGGAGACAATGGTCCAAGAGAGGTATATCTAAACATGACTCCCCAAACACCTCTAAGGGAAGGATGGAGACCCCTGCTCTAGACAGAAAGTTGTCTTCATCTGAAGATGTAGGACCCATAGGACCAATTGACACTTATAGAGATGATGCAAACTTTGATCCTCTCAGAGATGGGGAAAATACTGATATAAGTTTCTTTCTTGTAGAAGAAAATCAAGCTCCACCAGAAGAAAATTTTGTTGCTGAGACAACCTCTTATGACTCTGATCAGTTGAGCGATGAGGTGTTGGCTTTGAGAAAAATAAAAAAGGAACAAGAAAAGGAAATAACAGATGCAAGGAAGAAACGTGAGAAAGAGTTATATGACTTACTGGTGGAAAGAGAAGAACTCTTGGCTGAAACTAGAAGAAATGACCTCACGGCTAAAATCCTAAATCAAGAGGTTAAAGGTTTGAATCCATATTTGTTTGGTGATCTTGATGATTTGAGGAAGAAATCCCCAAATAAAATGTCTAATCCTGGCAAGGATGAATTTTAGAAAGAAGGGCCTTTCATTAGACAATTGTACCCATATGAGGTTGAACAGAATGCAAAACCTAAAGCAAGCACTAAGGATGTCCCCAACAAGGGTAAGAAAAAGGCTGTTGGTGTGACTATGGAAGAGCCTAAACATAACATGACCATTGCTGTAGGAATGTCTCAAGCTGATCTTGAGCTAGAACAGGCTAGAAAAGCTAAAGAAGACTTAGCCAAACAATTGGAGAAGTTGGAATTAGAGGTTGTTGTAGCTGATATGAGAATGAAGATATCTATCCTACATGCCACTATCAACACTTCTACAAGTAGCTCTATGCTAGTTAATCATGGTACACAAGAAAAAAATCAATCTGCTAGCCCTATTCCAAATAGTCAAGGGGTTGGTCCTAAAGTGAAGTCTTCTAATTTGAATCCAAATGTTAAAGCCTCTAGCCCAAATACAAGTTCTCATCCTGTTGATCTTGGCCCAAGTATTCAAGTCTCTAACCTAAAAAAAAGTGTTCCCCCACCCATTCAAAATCAAGGAGGAGCTGCTGGACCAAGTGGTAAGGATCTGCTTGGAAATTTCCAAAGGAGACATGTCCACATTAACAGATATAGAGCCCTTTTCTTTGAAGGTATTCCTGGTCACCCTAATGTGATCCCCAATGAGGTAAGAGACAAAATCCCCATGTTCACAGGAAATAATGTTGTAACTTGTGAAGAGCATTTGAAAGATTTTAGTGATAAGATAACTAACTTTGAAATTGAAAGTGAGGATTTCATTATGAAGCTTTTTGTTCATTGATTAACAGAAGATGCTAGGGATAAGTTCAGAAATTTACCTAATGATAGTATTGCATCTTTGGATGAATTTGTAAAGTCTTTTAGGGAATAATACATAGAACATGTCAACTTTGGATACATGCTGAATGAATTCAATAAAATTAAAAATTTCCCTAATGAAAGTATGGCTGATTTTAACAATAGATTTCAAAATGCCATGAATAAACTATTCCAAGTCATGAGGTTAGATGAGGAAGTATGTCTTACAACTTATATCGATGCAGCTGATGGTAAAATGTCCTACTTAGTCAGAGACAAAAACCCAACAACCTTGAGGGATGCATACAAAATAGCTATTGATATTGAAAGCAATAAGAGAGCATCAAGAAAATTGATTAAGAGGGAAGACAATAAACTTTGGAAAGAAAAGGGATCAACCAACAAAATTGACAAAGAAGATGACACAATAGATAAATTAGTAAGTGCAGTAAAAGATCTTGCTGCCCAAATGGATAAAAATGACAGGGGAGGGTATCGTGATAACAAATACACTAACCAAAGGTTTGATAAACAACCAAATTTGAGAGATTACCCATAAAAAAAAAATTGGAATAATGGTAAGCCAGTCCCTGATAGACAAGACAACCCAAAAGCTAAAGAAATCCCTGATCCCCTAAAAAGGAATAGTGCAAATTATGTTGTGAACACTCCTTGGTGTGATGCTTGCAACATGCCACATTCTTCATATTAGTGTGTGGTATCCCAAGCCTTGTTTGATAAGATAGAAGAAAGGGAACAAGAAGGCCCTACAATTAATATGTTCACAGTAAAGAAACCATACCCATGGTTTTCTAACATTGGTTCATCTTTTGATAACTTGTATACAGAAGACAATTCTTGTTTAGAATATCAATCTTAGATTGCACCTTACCAAAGTGATCAGGTTGAAAGTGACTCACAAGTAACTATAAATATAGTGGGAAGTGACAAATCACATTCTCATTTTAAAACTCCGACTGGTGAGGAAAAGAGATCTTTGACTATTGCAGCAATTAATCAACCCAAAAATGCATATAATCTGAGAAATAGAATAGTACAACCAGCTCAAGGTAAACCTACCCCTGTCTATGTCATAAAGGATTCACCTCAAGTTACTGATGATTCTCATGTAAGGGAAAATAAAGATGAAAATCCTGAAAGACAAGCAGGACCCTCTTCTGATCATGTTGAAAAGGAAGAAGAAGCAAAGGAGGAAAAAATAGCCAGTGATAAATCCAAGAAAGGTAGAAATATGAGTGATGTGTCATCTGAATTGCCCCTTTTTGACATGAGACTTGCTCTAAATCAAATGAAATTTTCAGTCCTACTCATGGAATTGCTAAAAATAAAAGAACATAAAGAAGTTTTTTTGGCACTTCTAAGAGGGATAGATGATGTGCATGTGCCGAACCAAGAGAAAAAACCCTTGACATCAAGTGATAGTAGAATGGAAAGTCCATAAATAAAAGGAAAAGAAAAAAGAAAAGAATTTTCCAATATTTGCATTGGCACCATAATTACCCAAGAACCATTATCTGTTGACCCATTTTATGTCACCTTAATGGTTATTAATTTCTTAGTAAAAAATTACATGATTGATTTTGGAGCTGCAAAAAATGTAATGTCTTATCATGTCATGAAGGAACTGGGACTTCAAGTCACTACACCTGCTGGAAGTTGTTATGCTATGGACAACAAGGAAGTTCCTGTGATAGGAACACTGAAAGAGATTGAAGTGAAAATTGCTGCTTTCCCTGAAGAAACTTACCAAATGGATATAGTGGTTGTTTATACTAAGCCATATTATGGTATGATTCTATCAAGACAATGGGCTATAGCAGTGGGTGGAAATATGCAATTAGATTTTTCCTATGAAACTATCCCTGTAAATGAAAATGAGGTCAAGTTGTACAGAGAACCCTGGTCACCTGTCATGGTGGAGGTGGTTCTACTTGACCAATTAAACTATTGTGTAGATGTTGATATGGATAACTTTACTATGGAAGAGATCAAGCCACAATTAAAAAATACTAACCCTATTGTGGATGAATTATTGTTGCAATAAGATGGACTATGGAAAATGTACTTTGATGGAGGATGCTCCAAGGATGGATTAGGACTTGGAGTTTTGTTTATTTCCCCATCAGGTATCACTTTCAAGTATTCCTTCTTATCAGCCTTTCATTGTACAAATAACACAGCTAAGTATGATGCTTTAATCTTGAGAATAGATATTTCTATTAAACATGGTATCAAGTGTCTGCGAATTCATGGAGATTCCTAGTTAATCATATCTTAGATAAGGGGCCAATATGCTACTAAAGATGATAGACTAAAGTTGTACAAGTATGCAATCTGGGATAGACTAGAGTTCTTTGATGCCTTCAAAATCCTTTGGGTAGAAATATCTAGCAATATAATGGCATATTTTCTTGCAAATGTTGCCCTTAAAAACAATGATGTTACTCTTGCTGGCATGTCTTTGGTAGAGGTGAAAAATAGACCAGCAGTCCCTAACAATGTCCATAACTAGAAAGTATTTGAAGATGATGATGATATCCTCAGATTTATCCAATGTGTGGATCAGTATGATGGCCAAGAGATTGATTTTGAATCCTTAGTAGAAGTTGTAGATGGCAAGGAATATATCTTTGATCAAGAAGTTGTTCAATTACCTACTAATCATATCCCTAAAGGATTGGTTGAATTGGAATGTATGTTTAGCATGAATAACAATTATATGGCCCAGAAATCCAATGCTACCCTAGAAGATCTTGTAGAAATCAATTTAGGATCTGAGACTTCTCCTCAGTTAGTCTATATTGGAAAGAAATTGGATAAAAATGTGAGACTAAATCTGATAAAGTTGCTAAAGAAATATAAGCATGTTTTGGCCTGGTCTTATGAGGATCTTAAAGCTTATAAAAAAGACTTGTTCTAGCATGAAATCTCTCTTAAAGGAGATGTAAAACCATTTAGGAAAAATAAAAGGCCCATTAATCCACTACTGGCTACCAAAATGCAGACATAATTGATAAAACTGAGAGATGCATGAATAATCCAGCCTATAAGACATTCATCTTGGGTTTCTAAATTGGTCCCCGTGAGAAAGAAGAATGGGGACATAAGATTGTGTGTTGATTTTAGAAACCTGAATGTCACCTCACTGAAAGATAATTATGGATTACCCAATATGGAAGCTATGTTGCATAAAGTCACTGGATGTGATTTATTGTCTATGATGGATGGGTTCTCAGGGTACAATCAAGTGCTGGTCAAAGAGTCTAAGCAATTCAAGAAAACATTCACCACTCCTTGGGGCACCTATGTGTATGATCACATGCCATTTGGTTTGAAAAATGTTGGTGCAACCTTTCATAGGGCCATGGATGTAACCTTCAAAGATCTCATAGATGTTCTGATGGTAGTATACCAAGATGATCTAACAAATTTCTCAAAAAGGGTAGAAGATCATTGTAATCACTTGGAGAAGGTTATGATAAAAGCATTGGAATATGGGGTGTCTTTGAACCTGAAGAAATGTCATTTTTTTGTCACTGAAGGGAAAATTCTAGGTCACATAGTGTCAAAAGAGGGAGTAAGAATAGATGTTGAAAGAGTTGAGGATATTCAAAAGGTGCTTGATCCCAAAAACTTGAAAGTTACACAATCAGTTTTAGGTCAAATCAATTTTGTCAGAAGATTTATTGCCAATTTTGTAGAACTGGTCAAACCCATTGTCAGATTGTTGAAAAAGGATGTTAAATTTGAGTGGGATCAAGAGGCACAATTGGCCTTTGAAAAAATTAAAAAAGCTACCCAAGAAGCACCTATCCTAGTGTCCCCTGATTACACAAAACCTTTTTCTTTATTCACATTTGCTTCTTTCCATACTATTGTTGCATTCCTACTACAAAAAGATGACGAGGGATTTGAGTATTCCATAGCATTTTTTAGAAAGTCATTGCAATCAGCTGAGCTAAACTATCAATTGATGGAAAAAAATACTTATGCTTTGGTGAAGGAAGTCAAGGCTTTCAGGCCTTATCTAGTATGTGCAAAGGTGAATACATGTGTTCCTCATGCTGCTGTTAAAGATATCTTTGTACAAAATGAGGTAATAGGGAAGAGGTGCAAGTGGATAAATAAATTTCAAGAATTTGATCTGGAAATCCACATTAAAAAATTGGTAAGAGGGTTGGGATTGGAAAAACTAATGAAAGAAGAGATTTTGGACCTAGTTTAGGTCAAAAATGTTGATACAAATGGAAATTTCCTAACAAGTATTGAAATGTAACCCTGGTATACTGATATTGTATATTTTTTGAAAAATGGTAAGTGTCCAGATAACCTAAATGATAACCAAAGGAGGAGTTTGAGGTTGCAGGCTCAAAAATATGTATTGTTGCATGGTGATTTATTTTTGAATATTAGAGATGGGATCCTACTGTTATGTCTTGACTAGGGATAATTAGAGAAAATTTTGAAGGAAATGTTGGAGATTTACTTCTGGTAGCTAGTTGATTGTATGTTTTTCATTAATGACAACATATAATATACATTAGTGTTATGTATGTACTTATAAAAAAAGTGATATTAACCATTACACGGTTATATTTATGTTGTAGACATGTTGTTGATGCTTTGTTCATACACGCAGGATCAGATTTGATGTTTCAGTTAAGTTGTGTTAATCTGTATTGGCAGTTATACTTTCTAGAGAGTATCTGTTCAGAGCTGACGTATTTATTGTGTTTCTTGATTTGTGCCTATCTTCAAGATACGTGTGTATATATTCATGATTAGTTATGAGTTAACCATGTTTGGTTAAGAGTGCCTATCATGTTTCATCAAGATCATGTTGTTTGAGATAATTTGGTGGAGCTGACTCAATGAAGCGTCACGTCTGTTCAGTTCATGTTGTGCGATCTTAATTCTGAATGCGTTCTTAGTTAAGTCAACAAGGAAGTTGGTTAAGTGTTTCCCATAGTTTTCATGACCTTATACTTTGAGGAAGATACTTATAGTAGTTCATTTGTGAATGCTAAGTGTGAATGATAAGCAAAGAGACAGAAAAATTACAGAGCAGAATATCAGTTGTTTTTCATTCATCAAGGATCTATGTGAAGAAGCAGTGGGAGATTACATTACATTGGAACTAATCAAGACAACAGGTCTACTCTATAGTTCATCATTAGATATAGTGCATATCTATTCTATAGAAGGTTGTAGCCTTCACCATTGAAGCAGTGAGCTTTTGGAAAGTGATTCCTCACCCTTAACAGGGTTATTTGTAAAAGACTCCTAATAGGGTCAGACCCTTAACCAGGTCACTATACTTATTGCATTGTAAAGAACAACTCCTAACAGGGTTGCAAGATCTTCTAAGAGGGATTATTATAAACAAGTATAGTTCATTGTGGGTTCTAATTCCCACTGGGGTTTTTACCATTTGGTTTCCCCATAACCAAATTGTGGTGTTGTCTATTGTGTTATCTGAATGTGCATTTACTTTATGATATTCTAGAATTAAGAAGAGAAAAGAATTAAATTAGCTGATAACTAATTCACCCCNAGCTGATAACTAATTCCCCCCCCCCCCCCCCTCCCTCTTAGTTATCCTTTGGGACTATTATAACAATTAGGATCAGAGCCAAGTTCCTTGAAGAGAAAGCCTAATAGCTTAAGGTAGATTAGATGGCATACTTCATAAAAGAAATTCCTAAGTTTGATGGAGAGAATTATTTGGATTGGAAGAACAAAATGATAACACATCTATAGTGTGTTGGTTTTGAGATCTTTGAGATAGCCACACAAGAAGTTTCTTTTCCCTCTCTAAAAGACCTTGCAAAAGATGATGCTACTAGCAAACAAAAGGATACATTCACAACTAATGCAATTGCCAAAGAAGCCCTTATAAGTGCACTATCTGACAGTGAATTCTCTGAGATCAAGAAAGTACACAAGGCATACACAATATGGAAGTATTTAGAATACATGTGTGAAGGAAATATTGAAGACTTTCAAGATGGAAGACTGTAAGCTAGTATGCACTCCTATGATAACAGGAAGCAAGATTTCTAAAGAAGATGATTCCACAGTAGGTGACAAGACATTGTACAAGTCTATGATTGGAAAACTTATATATCTCACTCAATCTAGACCAGACATATCTAATGTAGTTGGCATTGGTATATTTGCAGCCGAACCCAAGAAGAACCACCTAATGGAAATAAAGAGAATATTCAGGTATCTAAAGGGAACTATAGACTATGGTTTATGGTATCCTAAATTAGAGAATGTACAACTTCATGTATATACAGATGTAGATTGGGTAGGTTGTATTGATGACAGGAAGAGTACTTTAGAAGGAGCAGTATTTCTTGGAGATAGGTTGGTTTCTTAGATAAGCAAGAATCAGAATTGTATCTCTTAGTCAACAACAAAAGTTGAATATGTTGCAGCAACATTGAATTGTTCAACAATGGTTTGGATCAAGTAGATGGTTAAATATTTTGGTATTTAGGTTGATTATCCTATTGTTACTTACTATGATAACACTAGCACTATCAACATGTCCAAGAACCCTATGACGCACACAAAGACAAAACACATTGAGATCAAATACCATTTTCTTAGAGAAAAATTTGCAGACAAAGAAGTAAACTTAGACTATGTGAGCACTAAAGAACAGTTGGCAAATATTTTCACAAAGCCTTTATCAAAAGATACTTTTGAGTATCTCAGGGAGAAGTTGGGAGTAATTCCCTTTCCTGAGTCTGATTAGATAAAGAAGCAAGTTCATAAGTCCATGGTGACTGATGAATGGTTGACTACTCTATTTCTGGAGTAGTACATGTGCCTAATTGTTTATGGCATCCTTTTACATTGATGTCAAAGAGTGAGTATGTAGTTAGGGGGAGCATATACTATGGGGGAGTATTTAATCTTATAACTTAAAAACATAGACAAAGGAGCTGTAACAGTGTAGAGGAATATTTGATGAGGATATTGAGAAGATTGTAAAAAGAAAGAGGACACCATGTGTTGAAGATGTTTTTAATATCATATGTTGCCATCAATGTCAAAGGGGGAGATTGTTGGAGATTTACTTCTGGCAGCTAGTTGATTGTATGTTTGTCATTGATGAAAACATATAATATATAGTAGTGTTCTATATGTACTTATCAAAAAAGTGATATTAACCCTTGCATAGTTATATTCATGTTGTAGACATGTTGTTGATTCTTTGTTCATACACGCAGAATCAGATTTGATGTTTCAGTTAAGTTGTGTTAATCTGTATTGGTAGTTACAGTTTCTGGAGAGTATCTATTCAGAGCCAACATATTTAGCATGTTTCTTGAGTTGTTATGATCTTTAGGATATGTGTGTGTATATTCATGATTAGTTATGAGTTAACCATGTTTGGTTAAGAGTGCCTATAATGTTTCATCAGGATCGTGTTGTTTGAGATAATTTTGTGAAGCCGACTCAGTGAAGCTTTGCGTCTATTTAGTTCATGTTGTACGACCTTAATTTTGATTGTGTGCTTAGTTAAGCTGACAAGGAAGTTGGTGAAGTGTTTCTTACAGCTGTCGTGACCTTATACTTTAAGGAAGATACTTATAGTAGTTCATTTGTGAATGCTAAGTGTGAATGATAAGAAAAGAGACAGAAAAAGTACACAATAGAATATCAGTTGTGTTTCATTCATCAAGGATCTAAGTGAAGAAGTAGTGGAAGATTTCATTACATTGGAACTGATCAAGACAGTAGGTCTACTCTACAGTTAATCATCAGATATAGTGCATATCTATTCTATAGAAGGTTGTAGCCTTCACCATTGAAGCAGTGAGCTTTTGGACAGTGATTCCTCACCCTTAACAGGGTTATTTGTAGAAGACTCCTAACAGGGTCAGACCCTTAACTAGGTCACTATACTTATTTCATTATAAAGAACAACTCCTAATAGGGTTGCAAGATCTTCTAATAGGGATTATTATAAACAAGTATAGTTCATTGTGGGTGCTAATTCCCACCAGGGTTTTTACCATTTAGTTTCCTCGTAACCAAATTGTGGTGTTGTCTATTGTGTTATCTGAATGTGCATTTACTTTATGGTATTCTGGAATTAATAAGAGAAAAGAATTAAATTGTTTGATAACTGATTCACCCCCCCCCCCCCCTCTCAGTTATNAAAAGAATTAAATTGTTTGATAACTGATTCCCCCCCCCCCCCCCCTCTCAGTTATCCTTTGGGACTATTCTAATACAAAATGCATGCTGGAATGTGTGGAGGGCATTATTCTTCCAGATCAACAACTCATAAAATTTCAAGGGTAGGATACTATTGGCCTTGTTTGTTCCAAGATGCTTATACTTTTTCTAGAAAGTGTGAACCATGTTAGTGTTAGAATAGTCCCAAAGGATAACTGAGAGGGGGGGTGAATAATTTATCATTAACTTCAATTCTTTTCACTTCTTTAACTTTAGAATACAACAAAGTAAATGCATAATCAGATAACACAGTACTCAACACACAATTTGATTACGGGGAAACCAAATGGTAAAAACCCTGGTGGGAATTAGCACCCACAAAAAACTATACTTGTTTGTAGTAATCCCTGTTAGAAGATATTTCAACCCTGTTAGGAGTTGTACAATAAAATACAATAAGTATAGTGACCTGGTTAAGGGTCAGACCCTGTTAGGAGTCTTTTATAAGTAACCCTATTAGGGGTGGTGGACTCACTGTCCAAAAGCTCACTGCTTGATGGTGAAGGCTACAAACTTCTCTATAAAAAATATGCACTATATCTGATGATGAACTGTAGAGTAGACCTGCTATCTTGATCAGTTCCAGTGTATTTCAATCTTTCACTTCTTCTTCACATAGAATCTTGATGAATGAACCAACTCTGATAATTTTCTCTATACATCTTTCTTCTCTTTTCGTATCATTCACACTTAGCGTGTCACCTTTGACTTGTTATAAGTATCATCCTCATAGTATGAGATCATGGGACCTATAAGAAAACTCTTCATAACATTCTTGCCGGCTCTACTAAGCACACAAGCATTATTACAACTGTGCAAGTATCAACCAAATAGACGTGACTCTTCACTAAGTCGGCCTCACCAATTTAACTCTAAATTTGCAATCTTTTTGAAACACGTTTGGCACCTTTGGATTAATATAATCAGCTCATAACTAAACATGAATATACACATGCATATACATAATATAGGGGCAAATCAAGAAAGATGTGATATACGTCGGCCCTAAACCGTTACACTTCCAGAACTGTAACTGTCAATAACAGAATTACATAACTTTACTGAAACATCATATCTGTGTTTGCGTGTATGAACATAACATGATAAACATGTCAACAACATGTATCTATCCATGCAAGTCTTCATATCATCATTAGGATAAGTATATATAGAATTACTACTGTGTATTATATGTTGTCATCAATGACAAACATACAATCAATCAACTGCTCATAATCAAATCTCCAACAATCTCCCCCTTTGACATTGATGACAACATATGATATCAAAAACATCCTATATTCATGGTGTCCTCTTTCTTTTACAATCTTCTCAATATCCTCATCAAAGATTTCTCTAAACTGTTGCAGTTCCTCTGTTTGTGTTTTTGTTCCATGTATATACTCCCCCAGAGTATATGCTCCCCCTTAGTACATACTCCTCCTTACTATAGAGTCCCCCTTTGACATCAATAGCAAAGGGTTTCATATTTTTTTAGGTATAGGTACTACTCCAAAAGTAGAGTAGTCAACCATTCATCAGTCACTTAATGACTAATGTCTTAGCTGCTTCTTCTAAACAGACTTAGGAAAGGGAATTACTCCCAACTTCTCCCTAAGATACTCAAAATTATCCTTTGATAAGGGCTTTGTGAAAATATCTTCCAACTATTCTTTGGTGCTCACATAGTCTAATTTAACTTCTTTTTCTGCAACCTTTTCTCTTAAGAAATGGTACTTGATCTCTATGTGTTTTGTCTTTGCGTGCATCACAGGGTTCTTAGACATCTTGATAGTGCTAGTATTATCACAATGAATAAAAATAGGATAATCAACCTGAATGCCAAAGTCTTTAACCATCTTCCTGATCCAAACCATGGTTGAATAATTCAGTGCTGCTGCAACATATTTAGCTTCTGCTGTTGACTAAGAAATACAGTTTTGCTTCTTGCTTATCCAAGAAACCAATCTATCTCCAAGGAATACTTCTCCTCCTGAAGTACTCTTCCTGTCATCAATACAACCTATCCAATCTACATCTGTATACATATGAATTTTTACATTCTCTGATTTAGGATACCATAAACCATAGTCTATAGCTCCCTTTAGATATCTGAATGTCCTCTTGATTGCCATTAGGTGACTCTGCTTGGGTTCAGATGTAAATCTTCCAACAATGTCAACTACATTAGATATGTTAGGTCTAGATTGAGTTAGATAAATGAGTTTATCAATCATAGATTTTTACAATGTCTTATCAACTGTTGTGGACTCATCATCTTTTGAAATCTTGCTTCCAGTTATCATGGGAGTGCATACTGGCTTACAATCATCCATCTAAAAATTCTTCTATATTTCCTTCACATATTTAGACTAATTAATGAATATACCTTTATCTGTTTGCTTTACATTTAGTCCCAAAAAGTATTTTATAGGACTAATCATACTCATTTCAAAGTCATTCTACATTTCTTTTGCAAATGCTTTACTGAGCTTGTCATTACCCCCAAAGATAATGTCATCAACAAATATAGAAAATAGCAATAATCCATCAGGTGTTTCTCTTATGAATAGGTTATAATCTACTTCTCCTTTCTTAAATCCAATCTTGGTAAGATATCCATCAAGTCTCTCATACCAAGCTCTTGGGGCCTGTTTAAGAACATAGAGTGCTTTCTTCAATTTGCATACCATGTCTCATTCATCTGAAAGGCTAAATCCTACAGGCTGTTCAATGTAGACTTCTTCATTCAAATCACCATTCAAAAAAGATGATTTTACATCCATTTGATAAACTTTAAAGTCTTTGAATGTTGCGTATGCAAAGAACAACTTTATGGCTTCCAGTCTATTCACAGGGGCAAATGTATCAGTGTAGTCTATTCCTTCTCTCTGCACATATCCCTTGCATACCACTCTTGCTTTGTTTCTAACTACTGTACCATCTTCATTCATCTTGCTTCTAAATACCCGCTTTGTTCCAATCACATTTTTTTCACTGGGTCTAGGGACCAATTCCCATGTCTCATTTTTTATTATCTGATCTAATTATTCTTTCATTGCATTCTTCCAATCAGAATCATTACAAGAATCTTCAACACTTAGAGGTTCAATCTGTGAAAGTAAACACACCTCTTCATCCATTGCTAGACCTTTTGCTTTTGACCTGGTCAAACAGGTCAAAACACTGTTGCTCTGATCTCCAATGATATCATCTTTAGAGTGGTATCTAGATGCAAATTTTGGAACCTTAGGTGTGTCTTCTTCTTGTGTAATATGTGATTCTTCTCTACTTGATTCAGGGTCATTGCATGAGACATCAATGCAATCAAACATTTATTCAATAACAATATCTTTGCTACTAGGTCTGGGTTCATCCTCAATCATAGGTGCATATTCATAGTATCTTTCTTGAACCA
>MU226880.1:2798132-2822228 GCA_018584345.1 Thuja plicata | reverse complement strand
ATTACTGTTCCTTTACCTTCAATTTGACAAGGAGAATCATTTCCCATTCTTACTGTACCACCTTTATAGTATTCAAAAGTTTTAAACTTTTCTTTGTCACCGGTCATATGGTGAGTGCAGCCACTATTTATAATCTAGATATCATTTTTACTAATCTTAGATATGAGTGTAGTTTCTTCATACCTTTCATCTTCATCTGAATCATCCTTCACAGCTACAAACACTATCTCAATATCATCATCTGGTTCGGTGTCAGTATCTTCATCTTTGCAAGCAACTAGATAGCTAGCCTTCTTGCCTTTGTCCATGTAATCTCGGGTATCACTTCTTTCTAATTGTTGGTAACCTCTGTAATATTTGTTATCACCTCTATCAGATTTCTTCTCAAAAGATCTATTGTCACTTCTGTCATCTTTTCTTTTGTTAGGACATCTTGCAGGAAAGTGTCCAATCTCTTTACAATTAAAACATACAAGTGGTAACTTGCCTTTTTATTTACCTTTGCCTCTTAGCATTCTTCTTGCCATGAGTGCTTCAATTTCATCTAGATCTTCTTCCTCACTTTCACTTTCATTGTCTTTTCTAAATGAGTGTCTCTGACTAGATTTTCTTATTCTCATAGAAGAATTGAATGCAAACTCTAAACTTGGTAAGACACTATTATCAAAATTATTCATCTCAAATGAAATCAGTCTACCAATTAGGCTATCAAGAGTGACTATATTATTTGCTACTACTCTCATTTCTTGAATAGAAGAGACTCTAATAGAATAAATAGGCAATATAGTTCTTAGGATTTTACTCACCACTGTCTCCTCTTCAAGTGTACCTCCAACAAATCGTATAGCATTGACTAATTTTATTCTTGTGCTGTACTATGTGATATTTTCACCTTCTTTCATTCTAAGATCATCAAACTTTCCTCTAAGGCTTTCTGCCTTGGCTCTCAGAACATTTGCATCACGTCCATGTACAAGTTTTAACTTGTCCCACATTGTTTTTGCATTTTTTCAATCTTTGACGTCCTCAAATTTAGCATCAGAGAGTGAGGCTGAAAGCTCTATAACCATGCAGTTATGTTCATGCTTTACTCTCAATTGATCTACTATCAATGGTCCTGTAGGCAACACATATGCAGTATCTAAGTATTGAGTAATATCATTGCCAAAACCTGATATGTGAAGCTTTATCCTGCTTTGCCATGAAGTAAAGTTGTCCTTGTTCAACTTGGGCACATCTCGTCTATTCATCTTATGATCTTTACTTAGGTCTTGAAACCTTCCTTCTAAGCACACAAGCTCTGATACCAATTGTTAGTAATAACTGAGAGGGGGGGTGAATCAGTGGCCTCAAAAATTTATCCTCCTAAACTTCAATCCACCAATTAATACACCTCAGATTATTAAGTCCCTACAAGATATATGCCTTTGAAATACTTGAAACAAATGATTGTCTATTGGTTTACCTTGTCTGTCCTTCTCCTTGATAACTGATAAGCAGTAAAACTTATTTACTAATGCTCAGTAAATATACAGAGTATACTAATCAATCCATAAATGCATATGTGAAATGTAAAACAATAAATTAATAAACCATATACACATAACACAAGGATTTTAATGTGGAAACCCTGTTAAGGGAAAAACCACTGGGACCGGTACCCTAAATTTTCACTCTTCTGAAGTGAGCCTTATTAGGAGCCAACCCTGTTAAAGGTTACAAATACACTGTTAAGTGTGACCTTGTTAGAGGATTTTTATACATAGGTTGTCACTTAGTATCTAGCATCTACACTACCATCCTTGACTTAGCCTCTAGACTATCAATAGGCTTTATGCTAATCTTACTACTATCCTTGAATCAGACTCCTTCTTAGACTGCTAATAGGCTTTAGGTAAGACCGATGCTACTATCATGAGTTAACCTTCTGGTAATCTGTTAGGATATACCTCAATTACAAAAGATTGTTAAGTCCTGCTCTGTTAAGAGACTTAATGCTTCAATGGTTAAACTAAAACACAATGACCTGTTTCTAATGCAACTTTGAATTGTAGATATTCAGATCTATTTACATAAAATACCTCTCTAATCAATGTGTCATTTCCATTCCTTTGTTCTTCATTCTTTCTGCTTTGTGATGTTATACTTTATTGTGTGTCGGTGCCTACAAAATTCCTTATCTCTCCCTTAGCTTGATTGATCAAGACTGCATGAAGTTTATCCTTCATCAGTTCTCTTTAGCATATTTTCTCAAATCACTCCCTCATGTCTGAGTGTTTTTGAAATGAATTATACTTGTCTCTTATATAGACATGATTTTCCATGATTCTTGGTTCTTGATTCTTGGCGTGAAAAACAATCCAGCCAATTTGATTTACGGCTTTAACTCCTGATTTATCTCATAGTTATCTTCTTGCCAGCTGTGTAAATCATCTTTAAATCACTTAATTATGGTCAAATAAAACAAATAAAACAACCAGTTAAGTCTATCTTTAAGCTCTGCCAGCTAGTTATTTTGTCATTTTTTGATCTCTCTATTTTGTCAGTCAATTCTATAGTTCGTCACCGTTGACAACTGCCAGTTACATCGGTAGAACTTCAGTTAGCTTCAGGATCTCCGTCTGTCGGGCATCATTATATTTTTCTCATTGGGAAACACTATTTTTAGCTCGTCGGGCATCCTGTGATTTTTCTTCTTCGAACAACACTATCTTTTTCTCATCGGGTATCACTGTGACTTTTTCTCTGTCTTTACCGATGGTGTGCACTCTGCTGGTGTAGTCTGTCACTTGGTGAATACTTGACTTTTATGCATTGCTGAAAGCATAACCTCTTTTGCATTGATTCTCTGAAGTCTTTGGCATTATGTATATGACCATACAGATGATATCAAGTTGACATCAATGACAATACAAACCATTAACTGATTTAATGTCTTACATCATCTTCAACTTAACATTATCAAGCATTCAATCAGTTACATGTCATCAGTTTGTGTTTTGATTAATTATCTCTGGTGAATGTATGTTTTATTATGACTCTATGGCCCAGGATTAGGCACTGGTCAAGTTCTGATAAGTAGTTGTTATCATGAAATCAATCAAATATTGAATAATCTTTTACTTTATGTAATCTAAGAACATACATGTTTAGCTAATTGTATTGAGAAATACAGTTCATCATAGTGATTCCTTGAAGAGGGAATCAATAGGTTATCCTTCCTATGTCTAGTACTATAAAAAGAAGGATGAATGTCCTTATTTTACTGATAATTTCTCTTGCTTAAGATTATGATTTGGTATGTTAAGTTGATGTAGGAGCATCCTGGGTGTAAGGGCAATCTTGCATCACCCAAAAATATATGTTTTTCTATTCAATAAGGGCTATTTTGTACAAAGCTGCTATTTTTGGAAACTTACTATTTTTAGTAAGTTGGTCGTTTGAACTCAGAATGTTCTAATTTTCTAGATGAAGGTTCATCTTAGTCATATAAGAATGCCAGTTGAATTTCATTGCCAGATCATCTGTATTAGCGAAGTTATTAAGGATTTACTATTGATATTTTAGGGTGCAAAATCTTTGAGCTCAATTTTCAGGACCTTAGAGGCTCTGGATCGAGGTCAAACCCCCACCTGACTGGCACTTCGCTAGTTAGGCACTATAGATTGCGATCTCCCCTTTCCAGAAAGTGGTTATAATAGCCAATCGGAGCTACGGTTCAAAAGTTATGGCTTCTGGAAGTTGGGCTACCTAATCTCATGTTTTGTAAATATTTAAAGCTGACCCTTTTGTAATAAAAGCGAAAAATAATTAAATGCTAAGGGTAGTCGTCCTTAATGGCTAGATTTTTGGAACCTTCTCGGGCGGTGGAAATTGCCTATATAAAGAAGGCCCGTAGTGTTGTCTAGGGTAGTTCTAGGCAGATTTGGGTAATAATTCGAAGCTTTGTCCTACAGAATATTGTAAGGGGAATGCCCATGAGGCTTTTCATATTGTAATTCTGAAAGTTTGTAATTCCACATTTGTGAAGATAATAAGAAGCCCATTTTCTATTCTTGCAAATTGTTGTCACTTCTCTATTTCTGTTATGTGTTTGTGGCATTAAGGGGAGCACCCTTCATCATAAGTTCTTCTCCTAGTTAATAATGTTTATCAACGGGATGTGTTGTTAACTATTATAGTTCAATACAAGAGTGAATCAGTCTTTCCACTGTTAGATTTGTTGAAAGTCAGTAGTCTATTGAAGGTGCACCCGCCTAGGTTTGTGGAGCCCAAAGTGTAGAAGGATTCTATCCTTGTTAATTAGCTTTTTCCATGTATGAATCTGAATTGGGAATCAAAGAGTCAAGAATTTACTAGTGTATATTGATTCTACAAGAAAAAGTGCTAACACAGGCCAGGAGTCTAGCTCAACTTGAAAAATCTGTATTATTTATGACAACTTAATTCCACTCCCCATCAGAGTCGCCATTTTGTTGGTGTTTTGAAATGATTTATGTTTTGGAAAGCTACCAATATACCTATGGATAAATCTTCAAGAGTGATTAATTCCAAGTATTGGCAATCTTAGGTAATTGGACCAACTATAGGGACAAGACTGTCCTCTATACTTTTGGCTCTGGAAGACCAAGGCGGGTATACCTAATCCAGCTCAACATCTAATACTTTGCAACTTTCTCTGCATTCAGAATAACAGAAAATGATAAGAAAATATTGAATGAAAACCACCCACTCATTAATTCTTAATTATCATAAAGAAACTACAACAAATAACCATGAAACTTGAAAGGATTTCAGAGTTATTTTATATTCTTAGAATATAACCAAACCCAACTAAACATGTATCAATGTAGAAATCTACAATTGCATAGTGAAATATAAAATGAGGATAAATGTATGTTCTCTCTTTTATTATGAAAATTAATTAAATAAGATTTTTTAAAGAATAAGCATTTATAAGATATATTTATTTGCATGTTATTTAAAAAAGATTTATTTATTTGTATTAAAATAAATCTTGTTAGAATTTGCATGCAATAGTATTCAATTTTTAGAAATTATGTTTCTTTAGAAATTCTATTTTTAAAAATTACATATTTTAGAAATTCTATTTAAAATTAATAAATAAATAATTATAATTAAATTAAATTAACAAAAAAAAATCATTTTAGAATTTGCATGGAGTGGTATTATATTTTTAGAAATTCTATTTTCAAAAAAAAAAAAAAAAAAAATTTGAATTCGCATGGAGTGGTATTCTGTTTTTATAAATTATGTTTTCAAAGAAAAAAAAAAGTGTTTTTGAATTTGCATGCAATGGGTATTCTATTTTTGGAAAATTCTATTTAAAAAAAAATCAAATTAAATTATGTGGATGATTCCAATAAACTTCTACTTGTAATTATATTTGAATCTTAGTAATTATTAAAATATATTAACTTATATATGTTAGATTTTATAAATTAATCTATAGGAGTTTTATTTGCATTTTCTTTGGAAAACTAATTATAGTTTGTTAGTAATTTTACTAGATAAATGAATTTGCATAATGAATGTTATAAATTTGTTTATCACTACGTTCTTTGATTAGTTCTTTCTAGAGATGTGTTTATTATGCCATGACGTACTATTTTGGATGATTATGAAATGTATTATGTGTTCTTTCCTGCTATGAACTCTTTTATTCTGGGTATCTGTTGGGGTTTTAAGTTGACTTCTAGGATGTAAAACCAGAGGGTTTTTGGATTTGATTATTCATGATGTCTTGTGTGTTTTCCAGTGCATGTTTCCTATAATGTTTTATTTTGGTTCGATTGTCCTTCCTGAACCTAGTGTTTCTGAACTTTTGTTATGTGATCTTTTGAGAGTTCCTCATGTTGTTATAGTTAATGGAAAACCAGTAGTTCCTATATGGGTAGGAACTAGTTTATGGGTTTTATGAGATTTTTTATGACCTTGAGCTTAGGGGGTGTTTAATTAGGTGCATCTTAGGGGAGTGGCTTACAATAGAGGTTTAGGGCCCAAAGAGGTCAGTTCCAGGGTATCCTATTGTAAGTTATTAATAATTGATAATTTAATAATAAAACTTTAGGATTACATTAAATACAAGATAGATCATGATGCCTCGCTCATTCCTTGAGCGCTTGTACATGTTAAGGATGAGAATGAGATGATACCTAGAGAGTAGGTATGATTAGATTCCTCGTCTTTGTGAGAGGGTATTCTAGTTCCACATGAGTCATGTTGAGGGTCCGAGGTCCAGAGTGGCCAGTTTAGGGTAACTCAAGTGATTGACCATGTGATGATACTCCCATAGAATGTAGCCTAAGTCTCCTCCATAGGGCCTTCTTTACCTTTTATGGTTGTGATTTTGGCATTCAGATTTTGGTTTTAGTGTTTGCTTTATGTTTGTGTTTTGGTTAATTTATGTATATCATTATCTTTGGATGGTGTACTTTTATGTTGACCTTGGATGTTCTATGTGTCTTAATCTTTCTTATCCTTATACTTCTACTTTAGTCTTTTTGGATTGTGTACCCGTGTGTGGGCCTGATCTTATCTCCTCAACACAGTGGGAGTGGACCTTTGGCTCCACGTAGTCGGGTGGTAGTGATTTTTATTACCATTGAGATTTGACAGTTCTTCTTCATGCTTGGATGATCCTTGTTGCAGTTTCTTCTTCTTATTCTTCTTGAGACTTGTTTAGTTTCATGAGTTGTGTATGTGTAACCATATGTGTATATAGTTTAACATCTGTTCAAAGGATGTGTTGTATTTTTATGTGTTATTGCATACCTTGCCACTTGTGTAGTGGATGTTGATTCTTCTATGTATACCTTGGGTATCACATGTATATGTGGCATTGTTATATGAGATGTATATTGTTGGATTCAACTGATATATCTTTTATGTTAGTTCTTTATAGTTATTCTTCATAGATTAGTTTGTTTAAGTAATTCTACATCAAGGAACCCTCAAGAATTGTTAAATTTGTTGAGTTGTACTTATGTGTATGTTATGTATCTCATTATGTTGCTTCCACATTGTTATCATTATTGTTTGTAAACATTTAAAAATAAAATTATCCTGTTAACTTAGTGTTATGTTTAGGTTAGTTCTCTCGATTCCCTGGTGGGGCATTACACTTGGTATCATAGCACATTTTTCTACGTTGGGAGATCTGGGAAATTTATATTCCCATTATTTATATTTTGGTTTGAAACTTAAAACAAACATAGACATAAAAATTTGATGTATTTAAAACTATTGCTTTGTGATTATTTGCTTTCTTTTGATGTTATTTGGTTTTGGTTTAGATTTTTTGTTTGATTCTCTAGTTGCTTCAAGAATCATTCCTAAGACTAGATCTTCTAGAGGTCATGGTAGAGGTCGAGTTGGTGGTCGTGGAAGGGGTAGGGATCACATTCCTTCTACGGGTGTCAATCAGGACAGTGCTCTTTAGCATAATAGAGATGAGCAGAGAGATGATCACCGGTCTGACTCTGAGGAGCCAAGCACTAGGTAGTTATTGCAGTCAATATTGAATCATCTTCTTGAGAAAGGTAGAGTGTAGAAGGAGGTTTCACATCATTCTTAGTTAGATCAGAGAGTGGGGGTGAGATCTAGGAGCCCTCCAAGGAGGACCATCATAGTTTATTCTGATGTTGTGGCATCGAACCACATGATGGATCTCATGAGAGTTTGACCTACTCCCTTTGATGGGAAAGGATCAGGATTTGAGGCTGAGACATGGCGTATTTCCTTGGAGAGGATTTTTTTCATGCATCCCTTTAGTAGCAATACTAAGGCTAGGTATGCAGTGCTGCAACTCTCTGATTCTGCAATAGTGTTAGGGCTCCACAAGGATACATTTACTTGGGAGTTGTTCCTTGAAAACTTTCGAGACCTCTTTCTCTCTAATCGGTGGAGGCAGCAGTGGGAAGATGAGTTCCACAACCTGAGGCAGTTTACCTTGTCAGTGGTAGAGTATGAGCATCAATTCTTTGAGCTCAAGAAGTATGTGGGTTATGGACATGATTCAACCCTTATGATTCATCATTTTTTTAGGGGGCTCAATGAATGCATCATTGGGGAAGTTAGGCTCTTTGAGCCTATGACCCTCAAAGAAGCGGTCATTAAAGCTACTCTTGTAGAGGTGAATCTATCTTTGGGCCATGGTGGTCAGATGGGAGTGTAGTCTAGTGGACCTACTCTAGGTTACAAAGGTAATCAATCATAGGGAGTTGGGAACTCTAGGAACCCTCCTATAGTTTCAAATGGTAACCAGAACTAAGGATAAGAGATTCTTTCATGGTACAAGTGGTGGTTCACAGTCGCGGAACTATCACAACTAGCTGCGCAATATGTGCAATAAGACTGATCAGTGAGTTTAGAGTTCACATCAGGATGTTAGTAGGGGTATTTTTCAGCAGTCTAGGGTACATTTAGTTAGAGGAGGTGGTAGTGGAGGGGGTTTTATTCTTGTGGGCAGTTTGGTCACACTGCGGCCAATTGTCCTCAGCGTGGATCGTAGTTCCCAGGACAGAGGCCAATAGCTTCTGAGCTTACAGTTAGAAATGTTTGTAGATCTCATGGAGTGTATGTAGCCTTTTATTGACCTACAACTATGTATTATGCTCCTATGAGTGGGGTTGTGAGTAGAGGACCAACAACTAGTTTCTACATTCCTACAGTAGGGAATGATCCCTAGTGTTCAAATCAAAGACCTAGGAAGGGTACTATGGGACCCACACTTTGAGTCTTTTGTGACTCGATTGGATGCTTTGTGTTGAGAGATTCATATCTCTATCTTTGTTGTAGGCTTCCAAGAGTAAACCTAGTTTTAGGAGAGGAGGATGTAATACCCACCCCTTAGTTTACTTTTTCAGTTTTTGTTGTCGAGCTCTTTTAGGCCTTTTTATGTATGTTTGGTTATTTCAGATGGTTTCGAGGATATTTATGTATTGCATTTAATTATATTATGGATTCATTGCTTAGTGTATTATGTCATCTATTTGCATGTGATTTATGGATATTTCAGGATGGTTATGTATATGTTATGATGTTATTTTGATTATGGTTTTGTGACAATACTGACCCTAAATATGTATTCTTATGGATCATTGTTATGTTTACATTACTGTTTGATGTGTTTGGTATGGTATGGGATAGAGTTGTAGTTACTTGCTTCAACGATATCCACACGATAAACTAGTCTCAACCATTGTTTGTTATATTATATATGTATATATTCATCTTTGTAATGACAGGTTTGCAGGTGTCAGGCTACGTCTTCCCTGAATTGGTAGGAGTGAGCATGCCCTATCACAATATCTCAATGGTAAGAGAGGGGAGATAATATCAGGTCCAAATCCATACTCTAAACCGTTATTTGTCCTAGAACTGGACAAGATTATGATTGACTACCCTAGTGTTTGAATCCATCAAGTGACGTGAATTCATGAGCCTGTTTGTGGTTTTGTTTCAGTTGGTTTATCTGTTTAGATGGTTTCTAGGTGATTTGATGATGGTTTTAGCTTGATTTATTTAACTAATGATTATGGCAAAATATTAATGTTAATTATTGCACCTATATTTAGGTTAAAACATTGATATATTAAATATATGACTATTTAATCATTAACTATTAATTAAATGTCTATATTTAATTAATTGATTTAATTATTAAGTCTTGATTTAAATAATTAAGATTTAATAAATATTAAATTCAATTATTATAATTAATTGTGCAAATTTGATATATTGAGTATTGCTTTAAGTTGCATGATTAATTGATTTAATTTAAGTGAAATATTCTCATGCATTTTCAATTATGACTTTGCTTTTATATTATAAAGTTGAGATGTGCATGCTTTAAGTGAAAATTGAAAATAAAAAATTTCTTTTAATTTTTAATTAGATAATTAATATTCCCTTTAGGGTTTCACTTTTTGAAAACCTAATTGCCTAGTTATCTATATCTTTGGATTGAAAGCCATTTTGGAGGTTGTTCAATCAGGGAGAAGGAGAAATCAGGTGATTGGGGATTTGTGAAAGCTTAGGATCATTTTGGAGCATTTTAGATTTTTAATTTGCTTTGGATTTGGATTTATTTTCTCTCATCAGCTACTAAGGTAGGATCTTGATCTTGTTAATTCTAGCTTTTAGATCCCTGTCTTCTATGCATCTTAAATGCTAGGATCCTTTATTTGAATCTTCCTTGTTTGTTATTATATGATTTTATCCTTTGAATTTAAAGAAAAAGTTATTGGATCAATTTTATTGTATTTCCTTCATAATTGCATGAAAGATCTGTGCTTTGGGCATAAGGGTTTCATTTAATTTTGGTTGTATTTGGGCATCAGGGGTTTCAATTGGAATGATTTAGTTTTCAATTTTGCCCTTAGGGTTTCAAATTTGTGAAAAAGTCTTCTTTGAAAGAAATTTGTTATTGCTGTAAAAATTGGCTTGAAACCCTCAGATCTGTAAATCCCTTACCTTGGAAAGAAATTTGTACCCTTACCAGGTTCCTATCCAAAAATTGAGTCTAGATTTGCATAGAAACAAAATAATAGAGTTAATTACATGTTAAAAAATTCTCTTAAAAAAAGAATTAATATTAAATTTAGAATGTTTTCCTTGGTTGCATCAAATTGCATGCTTTATTATTTAAGTAATTTAATATTATTGCATGTAGATCTATGATTGCATAGTAAAATATAAAATCAGGATAAATACATGATCTCTTTTTTATAATGAAAATTAATTAATAAGATGTTTTAGAGAATAAGTATTTATAAAATATATTTATTTGCATGTTATTTAAAAAGGATTTATTTATTTATATTAAAATAATTCTTGCTGGAATTTGCATGCAATAGTATTCTATTTTTAGAAATTATGTTTCTTTACAAATTCTATTTAAAAAATATAAATAAATAAATAAATAATTATAATAAAATAAAAAATAACAGAAAAAAACTCTTTAGAATTTGCATGGAGTGGTATTCTATTTTTAGAAATTCTCTTTTCAAAAGAAAAAAAAAAACTTTTTTGAATTCGTAAGGAGTGGTATTCTATTTTTAGAAATTATATTTTTAAAGAAAAAAAAATTGAATTTGCATGGAGTGGGTATTCTATTTTAAAAAAATTAAATTAAATTATGTGGATGATTTGTATAAAATTTTACTTGTAATTATATTTGAATCTTAGTAATTATTAAATTAGATTAATTTATGTGATAGATTTTATAAATTAATCTATAGGAGTTTTATTTGCATTTTCTTTGGAAAATTAATTATAGTTTGTTAGTAATTTTACTAGATAAATGAATTTGCATAATGAATGCTATAAATTTGTTTATCACTACGTTCTTTGATTAGTTCTTTCTGGAGATGTGTTTATTATGCCATGATGTACTATTTTGGATGATTATGAAATGTATTATGTATTCTTTTCTGCTATGAACTCTTTTGTTCTGGGTATCTGTTGGGGTGTTAAGTTGAATTCTAAGATGTAAAACCAGAGGGTTTTTGGATTTGATTCTTCATGATGTCTTGTGTGCTTTCTAGTGCATGTTTCCTATAATGTTATTTTGGTTTGATTGTCCTTCCTGAACCTAGTGTGTCTGAACTTTGGTTATGTGATCTTTTGAGAGTTCTTCATGTTGTTATGGTTAATGGAGAACCAGTAGTTCCTATATGGGTAGGAACCATTTTATGGGTTTTATGAGATTATTTATGACCTTGAGATTAGGGGGTGACTAATTAGGTGTATCTTAGGGGAGTGGCTTTCAATAGAGGTCTGGGGCCCAAAGAGGCCAATTCCAGGGTATCCTATCGTAAGTTATTAATAAGTGATAATTTAATAATAAAACTTGTAGATTACATTAAATACAAGATGGGTCATGATTCCTTGAGCACTTTTATAGGCTAAGAATGAGAATGAGATGATACCTAGAGAGTAGGTATGATTAGATACCTCATCTTCATGAGAGGGTATTCTAGTTCCACATGAGTCATGTTGAGGGTCCGGGATGTAGAGTGTCTAGTCTAGGGTAACTCAAGTGATTGACCATGTACTGACACTCCCATAGAATGTAGCCTAAGCCTCCTCCATAGGTCTTGCTTTACCTTTTCTGGTTGTAGTTTTGGCATTTGGTTTTTGGTTTTAGTGTTTGGTTTATGTTGGTATTTTGGTTAATTTATGTGTCCTTTATCTTTTGATGGTGTACCTTTATGTTGACCTTGGATCTCCAGTGTGTCTTTATCTTTCCTATCCTTATACTTCTGCCTTAGTCTTTCTAGATTGTGTATCTGTGTGTGGGTCTGATGTTATCTCCTCAGCACGGTGGGAGTGGACCTTCAATTCCACGTAGTTGAGTGACAGTGATTCTTATTACCATTGAGATCTGACGGTTCTTCTTCATGCTTGGATGATCCTTGTTGTAGTTTCTTCTTATTATTCTTCTTGAGACTTGTTCAATTTCATGAGTTGTATATGTGTAACCATATGTGTATATTGGTTAACATCCTTTCAAAGCATGTATTGTATTATTATGTGTTATTACATACCCTACGACTTGTGCAGTGGATGTTGATTATTGTATGTATACCTTGGGTATTAGATGTATATGTGGTATTGTTATATGAGATGTATATTGTTAGATTCAGTTGATATATCTTTTATGTTAGTTCTTTATAATCGTTCTTCATAGATTAGTTTGTTTAAGTAATTCTACGTCAAGGAACCCTCAAGAATTGTTATCTTTGTTGATTTGTACTTATGTGAAGTTATGTATCTCATTGTGTTGCTTCCGCATTGTTATCATTATTGTTTGTAAAAAAAAAATTAAAAAAATTCTTGTTAACTTAGCTTTATGTTTAGGTTAGTTCTCCTAGGTTCCCTAACAGGGCATTTCAAACTAATCCAGCTCAACATCTAATACTTTGCCAATTTCTCTTGATCCATAATAACAAAAAATGATAAGAAAGTAATGAATGAAAATGACTCACTCATTAGTTCTCAATTATCATAAAGAAACTACAACAAATAACGATGAAAATTGAAAGATTTCAGAGTTATTTTATATTTTTAGAATATAACCAAACCCAACTAAACATGTATTAATGCATAAAATATGAATTTCTGGCTAGTACCTTATCCATTAGTCAATATCCTTTAGGCAGGTTTAGAAATAAAGAAATCAACTGATGTCAAAGATTCCAAGCCATAAATACAATTATCCCAAACCCATACTTCTTATAAGATCCTAGCGCTTACCAAATAGAATCTATGTTTTACTTAGAGCATTATTTAATTTAATCCTAGATTAAAACTCAGAAATAACAACATATACACAGATAAGCTCTATGCAAATGAATTAGAAAATTCATAGCACGTGAGATAAACACCGAAGGAGAGATTCAAATCTGGATAGTTGTATTAAGTGTAAAGAATCATACTTCTCTATACAAAATGAAATCAGATATACACCACTTCAATAAACTGGAAAAGACCTTAAACCTTTTATTTCTACTTTTGATACCTATCTAGTACAATCTTCTATATCCCCTTGATTGAAAACTTTTCATGTATTTCTCACTACTCAATTTTCCTACCCTTTCCAATGATCTTGGGAATCCTTTTATAGAGGAGGATTGCAACAACCTACAAATCATTTGGACAAGGGACAAGATAGATGTATCACATAAAAGACAAACATACAAGAAAAACAAAAATTGAGTTGTTACAAACATTTCCCAATTACTTTGTCATCTGACCTCATAGCCCTTGCAACTACTTCAAACTTGTTCTGAGCCTGCCAAATGGAGTTTATTGCCTTTTTTCCTTGATGCAAAAATCTTTTGTATCCGCTTTCCATTTCAAAATGTTGGGGGAACTGCCATTTGTTGAAAAATAATGAAATATCCTTTTCCTCTTAGTCACCTACATTATATTTTCCCTTCCAAGATGTAAACACCTTATCACTAGGCGAAGGGAAGTTAATAACTTCATCTTTCTTATTGTCAACTCATCCCATTATATCTTCATTTATTCAACTTGCTTTTTCCAAAATCCAAAAATTGATCTGGCAATCTCAAATTTTTCCACAGTTTGAACAAACAAAAGTGATCTTTCAAGGTTGATGATACTGTTCGTTCTTCTTGAGAACTCATCCCCCATCTCACTCATCCATCTAGTTTCTATTTTTAATTTAGCACCCTTTCTGAAGAGGCTAGGAAACATCTCAAAACGGGGTTTGGAGTACTCCTTTCTTAGTGTCTTGGATTTTTTCTGGATAATGCTTCTTATTATCTCCAAATATAACAAGTCCTTGAGAAGTTTGTAAGTGGCCTTTATCTTACCATCAACAATTTCTTCCCTTTTAGATAAAGAATAGAATAATTTCAACTTAGTCTTCCTCCCTATCCATCCTTGTACAATTTACTCCAAGCTATCCTTGTCCTCTTCAAAAGAATTTAAAATAATCATCATATTTTTCCCATTCAAGTAAATAGAATAAGGCTCTATATTTTCAACAAAATGCATGATTGTATCTCTTGATTTTTCCTCATACCTCTGTTACATTAAAGATTGTGCACTCTGAAACTTTGAGCTTTGTTTTCCCAATTTCCTCCTAGTTCTTCCAATCTCTTCCTTTATACTACCAATTTCTCTTTCTCATAATTGAGCTCTGACTCTAAAATGGAACTAGATGGCATAAGAGAAAGAGGAAATTCAATAATGGGACTCGAAGATGATGGTTGGGAAGGCTCCTGAGCAATCATCCTTTAAGGAGATGTCTGGACTGATCAGTGTCCTCTTAGATGAGAAATTATCTTATCTTTCTCCATGGAATCTTTCTTTACATCATTGTATGCCTTAAGGAACATTTCTATTTTGATCCTCATCTCTTATTTCTCTTTAGCATCACTCTCTACCACCTTCATTTTAAATTTGGAAAATTCTAGCAGTATGCTTGATGCTTCCACCCCTATAGTTTCTGCAACCGTTCTCACCATCAAGCTGCCTGAATAATCAACTTGTACAGTCTCATTACTTTTCCTTTCTTCTTCTCTCTTTAATGACCACATAACCAAAGCAACATGATCATCACTAAATTTGACCCCTTTGATTTCATGTTGAGCTTCCTCTAGGGTGGCATGCATTGTTGGAATAATGGAAGGGTGTGTACTAAGAGGGGAGGGGTGAATCAATACCCTTAATTTTTTTTTACAATTTAAACCTTAGTACTCATCACTTGCATAACTGAAAACTGTAGCTTTTCTACTTCATGCATGAAATATCATAACATAAATGTAAATTCATTTAAACAAATATTAAAAAATTCATGAAAATCAATTACACATGACACAAGTATTTGATCACGCAGAAACCCTTGTTAGAAGCTAAAAACTCCGATGGGGATGAAACCCACAAAGCTTCACTATCTGTAGAATGGAAGGTGTCCATTAGGGATACAATGTTTTATCACTTCTGATGATCTTACCCTGTTAGGAGTAACATATCAGACTTGTTAAGTCTACTCGGCAAATATTTTTTTGGCAACACAATGTATGTGTGCACTCGGTTAAGAGATTTACAAAAATACTATTAAGTCCACCTTGTGAAAGGATTTTGTTGTTTGCTACAATTGGTAGAGAGTAGAAAAATATATGACCTAATTTCTGCAATCTTAAATTGCTGATTATAGATCCATTAAGTACACAAAATATATATCACCTTATTGCGATGGATAATACATTTTTTCTACTCGGTAGTATTGTATGTAGTTCTTTATAAACTGAATTCTTCTTTATCTGTCCTTGTGCATGAAACTCTCTTTCTGATCCATAGATATCCTAAGTGGCTACTCTCATGTCATTCTTGATTGATTAGTACATCTATATACAAAAGATTTGACCTAATTAGGTTTCATGCTTTTCTTGAAAAACTCTAAGATCAAAGGTTTACAATGTGACCTTGATCTCCTAGTTTTCATGAATACAATCAGTTAACTAACTACATCCACAATTAACACTTTTCTTGATCCACAAAAAATGGTTATCCAGCTAAGAAAAAATCTATTTTAAAGATTAAAGTGCTTTAGTTGACGTGTAGGTGAGATCCTCTTTTTCAGTGAAATATTGTCTCTCAGTGTAGATTGGTTCTCGGTGATGGATTTGTATATTGGTGATCGATGATGTCTTTGCTTGATATACTACTCAGTGATTGTGCTATCACTCGATGTTCAAAGAATCTTGACGATCACTACACTTGGTGAGTGTTGTTGCTCTGTGATCATGACTGACCAACCAAAACTGTATGCTTATATACTAATGATAACTTCTAATCCTTTATGGATTATCAATCTCCCCCTTTTGCGTTAGTGTCAAAAAATAATATGTATAGTATATACACCAAGTGTTTTAATTTTACAATGACTCCCCCTATGTGCATACCTCGATATGTAGATACAATGTATATACATATTTGCCCATTTTTTGAAAGTAATGACAAAAATGTAGAACTTGCAACTTGTCAAAAATGTGTGAATAAGATTGCTGAATAGCTGCCATCAACTTTTCCCATTTCTCCTTCAAGTGTTCTAGGGTCATTTTCTCCAAAGTGATTTGAATGTGCATGCCATATATGCTTTCTGTTATTGGCATCTCTAGGGTGCTAATTAGAGTCTTTTTCGTAGTCAAGTGTGTTAACAACAATGTGAGATTCAGTAGTAATATGGCCTGTAGCTTGGTTAATTCATCTATGATTTTTCTTTCTTCCTTTTGTATTTCAAGTCTTAACCATTTAGATTCAACAATCTTTTCATAGTGCAATTGGAATGCATTTGGCTCGGTTGATAGACTTAGTGCACTAGCTTTTAGATCTTCATCTATTTTAGCTATTTGTTCACTATGCTTGGTAGTGAAGTGCTCTAGAGTGCACAAATTGTGAACTAAGGTAACTACTTCTGAAATAACAAGCTCTAATGTAGCTACTAGTTCAAAAAGTTTCACCTTATTCTCTGCCACTTCTTGGCTGATTTTATCGGTGAGTTTGTATTGACACTTCTCTTCTACTCGTTCCTCAATGGCCTTCTCAGTGTCTATATTTTGAGTTGTGATTGCCTTAGTCAGAACTACAAGTTGATCAATAATGGGTGTAGTTTGATCAATCTTGGTGTCAGAACCTACTTGCAATAGGGTGAAATCATAATAGTGTGTCCCACTTTTCCAGATGAATGATTTCAGACTTAAAAAAAAATTTGTTTTTTGGTGGCTTCACATGAAGTATCCTCTTCATGTGAAGTGGTTAATAGGCTTCACGTGAAGTACCCTACGTGGGGCACTTCACGTGAAGCCCACACTTTGTGTGAAGTACCCCGTGTAGGGTACTTTGCGCGAAGCCCCACTTCGCGCAAAGCCATTTTTTGCTAGAATTTGTATAAACTTCTGACTACCCATTTCACTTTTACTATTCACTATTTGAGTTTTTGTGGACCTGAGGCATAGAAAGAACCAGTGACGACCAGTACAACGTCAGCACCTCCCAAGCTTCTTTGACCTCTTGTGATTGTTGGTAGTATCAAGTACATACATTTTTCTCATTTTTATTGTAAATTTATATGTTTTATATTTATTTTCGTTAATTATTTATTTTAAATAATATTTAGTTTGTAGAAATGTTAGAAAATGATAGTTGAATTTTAGAATATGTTAGAAAATTATAGTAGTACATTAGAAATTCATAGTATAATGTTAGAAAATATTAGAAAACATTAAAAAACTGTAGTATATTTATGTTTATAAATGTTAGAAAATTGTAACTTAGTATACATTAGAAAATTGTAACCTAGTATACATTAGAAAATATTAGAAAATTACATAACTTAGTATATATTAGAAAATTGTAAAGTTTAGTATACATTAGAAAATTGTAACTTAGTATACATGACAAAATATTAGAAAATTATAACTTAGTATATATTAGAAAATTGTAACTTAGTATACATTAGAAAATATTAGAAAATTGTAACTTAGTAAACATTAGAAAATATTATAAAACATTAGAAAATATTAGAAAATTATAACTTATTTATAATTAGAAAACATTAGAAAACTGTAATTAGAATGTTAGTAAATGTTATAAAAAATTATAACTTAGTATACGTTAGAAAATATTAGAAAATTACATAACTTAATATATATTAGAAAATTGTAAAGTTTAGTATACATTAAAAAATATTATCAAATTGTAACTTAGTATACATTAGAAAATATTAGAAAATTATAACTTAGTTATAATTAGAAAACATTAGAAAACCGTAATTAGAATGTTAGCAAATGTTATAAAAAAATTGTAAATTAGTACATGTGTTAGAAAATTATAGAAAACCATAGTACAGAATGTTAGAAATTAAAAATATTTATTTTTAAATTGCTTTTAAAGTTAGTAAATTTATTAGGAATCTCTCTCTCTCTCTCTCTCTCTCTCTCTCTCTCTCTCTCTAAATTATGTACATGTATATGTTTTAGAGTTATGTATGTATATATGTTATTCATGTAGAGTTAGATGTTAAAATATTACATGCCTTAGTACATGTCCTAGTACACTTTAAGGCACTTAGAGTCCCCCAAGTAGTACATGTGCCTTAGGACCCTTTAGGACCCAGGTACATTGACATTTAAACCTTTTTAAGAACCCAAGTAGGACCCTTTAAAACACAGGAGGATAACCTATTAGAATTCTTTAATCTATACCCAGGAGCCTTAAGATCTAATAGGACCCTTAACCATATTGAACCCTAACATGAAACCCTAACCATATTGAACCCTAACATGAAAGCTTAACCATATTGAACCCTGACATGAAACGCTAACAAATTAACCCTAGACATGAAACTGAAACATAAATCAACATAAACTCTAACATTAACCCTAACATGAAACCTTAACCATATTGAACTAGGTTGTACATGAAACCCTAACATAAAACCTTAACCATATTGAGCCCTAACCATATGAAACCCTAACATGAAACTCTAACAAAGTAAGATCCTAAAATGAAACTGAAACATAAATCAACATAAACTCTAATGTATTAACCCTAACATGAAACCTTAACCATATTGAACCAGGTTACATGAAACCCTAACATAAAACCTTAACCATATTGAACCCTAACATGAAACCTTAACCATATGAAACCCTAACATGAAAATTTCTAACAAATTAAGGTCCTAACATGAAACTGAAACATAAATCAACATAAACTCTAACATTAACCCTAACATGAAACATTAACTATATTGAACCAGGTTACATGAAACCTTAACCATGTATTGAACCCTAACATGAAACCTTAACCATATATTGAACCCTAACATGAAACCTTAACCATATGATACCCTAACATGAAACCCTAGAACATGAAACCTTAACCATATATTGAACCCTAACATGAAACCTTAACCATATTGAACCCTAACATGAAACCCTAACCATATTGAACCCTAACATGAACCCTAATAAAACATTAGGAAAATAAACTACAAGACATTAGAAAATAAATAGTATTAAACTTGACGTTCATGTATTAAACATAACATTGTAGGTCCTAACATGTGAAACCCTAATATGAAACCAACCTCTTGAACCCTAACATGAAACTAAAACATAAATCAACATAAACTCTAACATTAATCCTAACATGAAACCTTAACCATATTTAACCCTAACATGAAACCCTAACCATATTGAACCCTAACATTCAAAACACTAACAAATTAACCCTAACATGAAACTGAAACATAAATCAACATAAGTTCTCTAACATTAGTTCCCTAACATGAAACCTTAACCATATTAAACCCTAATATGAAACCTTAATAGGACCCTAAAGACCTAATTTAGGACCCCTTAAGACCTAATAGGACCTAATATCTACATGAAGACATAATATGACCTAATAGACATGAAGAGCTAATAGGACCCTTAAGACCTAATAGGACCCCTTAAGAGGTCTAATAAAAATGGACTTACTTGACCTAATATGACCTATTAATACCCCTTAGTACATCCAAGGACCCTTAAGACCTAATATGACCTCTATTTTATATATTCATCTATATTTGTTTGCATTTTACATGCAATTATAACATGTAATCAAGTACTTAATTGTTAAAAATTAGCTTTCATGTACATGTGTTACATCTAGATGGCCAATCAAGATGTACCTATTCATGATGTACCAACTCAGGATGCACATCGCACTCCTAATCTAGTGAGTATTTTTTAGACAGCACAGATAGAGATGGATAAACTTAGAGAGAACATCTACACATCTAAGCCAGATGGCAAAAAGAGAGATATTTGTGTCACTATATTGAGGATTTTGGAGGACATGACTGCTAGATTGAGATCCCATTCTTCTTTCGTGCCACAAGTTGTAGATACTATTTTTTGAGAGTTGAGAGCTGAGGTATCGGGTAATGTTTCCTTGGAGACAGTCCAGAACCGTGTCCCCAAGGAAATCATCAAATGAGAGGTCTTCCCATTTTACGATGGGAAGGCCAAGGTGAGGGCTTATTAGGTTACACGGTGTAGGATTCCTCAAATTGCATGCATGATATACCCTCATTTTCTTGAAACACATGGTTGTTATCCTAATAACGACCATATTCCATTATATTTTGCACATCAGTTGTACGCTAAGTTCCATTTAGGACTTAGGTTCAACTATTTAGATCTACCTAGATATTATGGTCAAGGGTGCAGTAGAGTTGTTAACCATGATCAATATCGTAGGGCTGATTGAGTTGTACATACTCATAGAGAGCTATTTGGGCACAGGACTCTAGCAGTGGCACCAACGATGGCTTCTACTATAGATAGAGTGGTCATTGCTTCCCAGAGGGGAGTAGTGGACATGATATAGGAGATTGCATTTTTGGCCACCTCCATCACTTCAGATACAATGGGCAGATATATTTTGACTAGACCGAGTCAAGCTAGGTCGTCTACTGAGGCTTCATCTAGTACTACTGCAGGGGTCAGTGATGAGGCATATAGAGCTTTTGGTCTTCCTCCACCTGGCGAGATACGAGCGCTTTCTAGGAATCATATTCATTTGGATGTGGCGCTTTAACTTTTGGAGGATCTCCTGTAGTCATATTCTTATATTGTAGACATGCAAAGGATCCCATCACATTCAGTTAGAGATGTCATCAGACTTGCACGGGGTCCTGTACTTCCACCGATATAGGATACACCATATAGTCAGGCACAACACTCTACAGAGCACTCTGCACCCACAAATCAATATGTAGCTGTAGAGCCAGGTATACGGGTTGGAGATGTATGCATCATCGCTAAGGGCCTAGACACATTTGATGAGAAATTGTGTGGGTTGAGGTAGGTGCAATCTGGCAGCGATGTTGGATCATTTATGCAGTAGTTATTTCCTCCTGGTGGTTCAAGCTCTATAGGAGTCCCCTCCCAGCTACACACACCCCTATAGTCTTCATTAATAGAGACATTCAGGACTGGAGGTAGTGTTGGTGATGTTGTTTCAGTTGGTGATATGATGGTGGATCCTCTTGGTGTCGAGACCTAGGTATATATAATTTTCTTTTCTCCTTTCCAGGAGTATTAGTGAACAATTGATTGTAGATGTGTGTATTGATATTTGTTCAATGTATAATATTTTGTAGGCACAGTTAGCAGAGCACATTACCTCTAGTGTGGGCTCAGAGCATCTTCATATGACACCTACTAGTGTTTAGGTAAGTTTTAAATATACAATGTAGGTTTAAGCATGCATGTGTATGTACTTGTACTTTACATAATATATTACTATGCACATGTGTATAAATATTATGAACTGGTGTGTACTAAATTTGTAGGAGTCAGTTGCTGCTTCACAGCCAGAGGATGCTCGTGACACTTGGGCAGAGCATATTACTTCTAGTGTTGGCTCAAAGCATTTTCATAGGAGAGATTCAATAGATGTCACACCTACTAGTGGTCAGTTAAGTTTTAAATATATGTAAGTTTAAACATGCATTTATAATGTTTCAAGTGTTTGACATTAATATTATTATATATACATGCATTTATATTCACAGGGATCAGTTGTTACTTCACAGCCAAAGGATGGTCGTGGCAGTCAGTCAGAGGGTCGCTTTGTTTGCATGCACCTGGATGACTCTCTAGTTTAGGACATGTTGCACAGATCTTTGATTTGAGACTCATTATATATGTCATTATTATATGTTTAATATTTTCAGTTTATGATTTGAGACATATGTTTATTAGCTGATTAGCTGATTGGATTAGATGGTTTCATTTGATTAGATGTTATGATTTGATTAGATGAGTTCATTGGATTAGATGGTTTCATTGGATTTGATATTTTCAGTTTATAATTTGAGACATATATTTATTAGTTGATTAGCTGATTTGATTAGATGGTTTCATTTGATTAGATGTTATGATTTGATTAGATGAGTTCATTGGATTAGATGGTTTCATTGGATTTGATATTTTTAGTTTATGATTTGAGACATATATTTATTAGCTGATTAGCTGATTTGATTAGATGGTTTCATTTTATTAGATGTTATGATTTGATTAGATTCTTTCATTGGATTAGATGGTTTCATTTGATTAGATGATATGATTTGATTAGATGATTTTATTAAACAATAAGTATTCTAACTCATTCTAGAACTAACACATGTCATAAGTAATCTAACTAATTTCATCATGTTTTAGTGTTCAAACTAATGTCTTAAGGGGATCTTTAACTAATTTAAGAAATCTATAAAAATCATTGAACAATCAAAGCATACATTTAAGTAATCTAAAAATGTCATTAGTAATCTAAAAAATGTGATTAGTAATCTATCATATTCATTGACCTCTTCTTACCAAGACTTAAGGGTTGAACATTAGCAAGTGATCTCAAATTCTCCACATCTATTGTAAGTAAATGATCTAATTTTCTATAATTAATATTTCTCTTTACAGTTTGAGATAAATTTAGAAGTTTATCCATACCAGTAGGAGCACATGATCCTGAACCTTCTCCATCATTAATTGCTTGAGCTTCTATAGGGAGTGATCCTGACCCTTCTTCAATGTGCAATTCTTCGACTTCACTTGACCCTCCTGCTTCAACTTTTCCTTCATCTTCTTTAGTTTTATGATAATATGCCAATGAAGCTTCATGATTTCTTTGTTTGGTACCAGGTGACATTTTTCTAGCAGATTTACATTGTCTTCCCTTCTTGTTCCCCATCTCTTCTCTTCAAAAAATGTCTTCCAAAAGAACAACAACAAAATTTCTTTTCTTCAAAAAAATACTTTGATATAATATTTCTCCTCTCCAAAATTAAGCCTTTGAAAAAAATAGAAATAACAATCCTTCTCCAAAAAATGACTTTGTAAAAATTGACCAATAATAGAAAAAGAGAATTCATATTTTGTAATTCGGTAAAAAACTGAAAAGAAAAAACATTACTTTTATATCATTCTAAATTAAAAAAAGAAAAAACAAATTGAAAATGGCCGACCTAGTTCACGCGAAGTACCCCAGGTAAAATTCTGGAGGGGTGATTCTCATTGGAATTTTCACACAAGGGTCTTCGCATGAATATTCTTCACACGAAGTCCCCTAGACCCCTTTGCGTGAAGACCCATAAAATGAAAATTTGCCCTGAGAAAAAAGAAACCTCCTAAAAAATGGCCTTTCAAGGCCTGGGACAAGGACCGAATCAAATGATTTTCTGAAATACATGATGCCAAATGATGTGATTTGGAACAAGATTTCTAATGAATATAATTTTAATACATATTGAGTTCAATATCACTTTCAAATATTACTTTAACTAAACATAGGTTGTTTGGTCATTCAACAACCTATCTGATGTAGAGTGCAACAGTGGAAGGTTTGTCTTCTTAGTTTTTTGGGGTCCAACTGCTCAAATTGCTAATGCTTTCAATCAGACTTTCAATAACTTCCTTACCACCTTTCTCTGATGGTGATACACCTCCAACAATCCTTAGGACCAATCACTAAGTCCTAAAACAC
>MU226880.1:2767556-2779692 GCA_018584345.1 Thuja plicata | reverse complement strand
CTCTTTCCATGGTTTTCTATAAATTGGACCCCTTTTTCTTCATTTGGGAGGATGATTTTTGAGAGCATCAAACTTATAGTCAAATTTGCATTAATTCTTTCATGCTTTTGAGTTTAAAATTGCATAACTAGGCTAGTTTCAATTTGAATTGAAGATATGTTTATTTCATTTATGATTCATTTACATATCTAACATATCAATTTAATTCTTCCAATCTCTCTAGTCAAAAGCAATTTCAATTCTAGTTTAAATGCAATTCCTTTTCTAGTTTAAATGCATTTCATTTCTAAATTAAGAGTTTTTTCTTTCCTAGATTAATTGTAATTTCATTCCATAGAGTAGTTGCAATTTCAATTCTAGACTAGTTTCATTTGCTTCCATAGAGTAGTTGCAACTCATTTCTAGATTAAAAGCAATTCATTTCATAGATTAATTGCATTTCAATTCATAGAATAATGAAAATTTCATCTTTTCTCATGCTTTAGAAATCCTCCATGTTAGCAATGGTCAGGTTGTTGGCTCTCGTTCTGAGGGTAAATTCAACATCCAAAACTAATTAGGAGCCAACAAGTTATTTCAATTGAGTTTGTAGGATAAAAAATTAATGTTTGTCTTTGTGAATTGAACAATTGAGTAAAGAATATGGTAAGTTTGTGCATGATTTAGAGGTCACATTCAAGCACAGACATTTTGACGCCCACTGTGGGGTAGAAAAAATGATTTCTGGCCTCATTTTCAAACTTTTTGACAGCGTTTTGCAAACTTTGTTGTACGTCCATACAACACTGGTATGGAGTCTCGCAAAAAGTTTTGCGTCGAGCCGCATGAATTTTTTCTCTTTGTAGCACTCTATCGCATGAGGAAATAGAAAGCTCACATGCAGCAAATCACTTGCTTGCGTGAACTTTAACAGACAGACAATTAAATTCCAAAATTTGTAATCTGTTGTTTCTCTTTTCTGACATTTATTTTCTACTCTGATTTTCCTATTTCTGATTTCTACTATAGCATAACATTGGTTTTCAGGTTCACTTTTCAAAGACCAAAAAATTTCTAACAGTTTTCTTGTAGGACGATAGACAAAGACATAATCAAAATGTCATGTTTGTTTGTTGTTTTTTCATTCACATAGTTTAAATAGGGCTGTTAAAATTTCGTAAGGATCCTGATAGAAAAGTAGGAGAATAGGCTCTTCATTACATGGAAGTGATGCCCATGGATGAAATTGAGACCCAGATATTGCTAGCATGATGGATACTTGGGGAAGCAAAGCAAGATAGAAAATCTTTAGCACTTCTACTTGTTAGGGGATTATGTTCTTCTCTCTTTGAGAGAATAAGAAACCCAAAGACTTGTGGATTTGGTGGAGTGAAAATATATCGGTGATGAATATGCTTGATGTGTTTGGGTGAGGTGAAAAGGTAGAGAAGTATGCTATTTTCTCATTGAGAGAATCAGAAAATCAAACCCTTGAATCTGAACCAGGTTGAGTCACCTTTAGAGGGCATGCCAGAAGTTGAACCTCCAGGAATGACCCAAGTGAGTACACACCTTTTACTGATGATTCCACCTCACTCTAATAAAGTCTTCTTTGTTGTATTCTAAAGACTCCAAAGCCATGGTAACTTCTTTCTCATTGATTTTGACTATCATCATGAGAAAGCCTTGTTTGTCATACTAAGCAGCGCCGCTCCCAGCCTTGCTTGCAAGGGTGTGTGACTTACAAGTGTTGGTGTGGCTGTGAGGCCCCAACTCTGTATCAGAGGTACCAAAGGTTATTTTGAATGGAAGGCTATTAAAAACTCTCTTAGTTAGATGCCTACCCAGTTCACCTCTGAAAGGAGACATAATCTGTGTGCACAGAGAGGGAAGAATCTCTCCCCTAGATTCTTGACATAGGTATGCACCTGGATGTTTGAAGTGGTATATGATGTTGGACCCTATTTAAGGGTAACCTTCAAACATATATACTTAGTCCTTGGAAAAACCAAAAACACGGGCGCTCTTTCGAGGGTGACACTGTTGTGTGAGCTGCACGCATACACATAAGACAACGGGGCATAGATTTTGTCTTCTCAACTAATTTTCTTTGTAGGGATAACTGAGTGTCTATTTTAGAGTCTTAAACTATCTGTACTATCATTAAACAAAGGCTCCCATATTTCTACCAAGTTGCTTTGTCCTTGGTGGAATTGTTTATGACTACTATTTGTGTCACTACTGCCTGATTGAAATTTCATGTTTGTAAACGAGTGCTTGTCACCTTGAAATGGAGATTGCTGATTTGTATCATCTTAAAACTATCCTAAACTTGGAAATCTTGTTAGAGAACAATTCTCACTGTGTCTCAAAATCTAGTTTTTGTCTTGAAAACTGAGTTTAAAGACTAAAGACTGAAACTAGTTGTTTCGAGTTGCAAATAGACTAATTCATACTCAAACTTGTCTTGTATCTTTGTCTTCATCTTGTCTTCTTGTGTTTTTTTTGTACCTTGTGACATGATAGTCATATCTCGCCTGTTCTAGCCATACCTCCGATGATTCATGTCGGGTGCATCTCACACCTTGGTTGTTCTAGCCTATTACCTTCCTTTTGATACTTCTAGAGACAGAGTTCTGAGTCAGATCTTAAGTTTCCTCTCGTATCAGCTTTGTCTATGCCTGTTATGACTAGGAGTGGTAATATTTTTCCCATACGCGGTTTTGAACCCGTTATTCAAGTGGATAATCAAGAGGGATCATCATGTTCCTCTTCCCCGTTCAGTGTAGATTCGAGTCTAAATCTAAAACCAGTGCTTTAGTTTTGTTCTAATCCATTATTTCAAGATCAACATAGTCCATTTCTCTCAAACCAACAAGGCTACAAGAAGTCATCTATTTGGGTTGGTCCTATTAACGACTCTCACTGCCTTAGTGATCCTTTCGAACATTTCAATCCTTTTGATTTTCCGAAGAGCACATCAGCTACGATTCCTTTCTCTCATACTGAAGGAGTGCACACAGAATAATCTCTCATTAAAAACATGATGTCTCCTTTCGATTACACGTAAGGTCATGACCAATCTCAACATGAACAAGGTCATCAAGAAGAAGAGCATCACCAGGGTCAAGATAAATTTCAGAGCATTTATGAAATTAAGATGACCCAATAACTCAAAACTACATAGACGTAGCAAAGTCTAATAAAGCTCTCATTAAAATGATGGAGATACTCCTTGTGGAAGACAAAGAAAAATACTTTCTAGATTTAGCGAGACAAGGGGTCAAATTACCTGCAAACTTCCAAGTGGAAACGCTTGCCACTAAAGAAGAGGAAACTAAAAACTCCAAGTTGCATAAGATAATTCAAGACATGCAAGGTCAAATCAGCCAACTTATGAAAGATATGGACAAACCTATGCAACAGTTCACAATGGAAAGTATATGTCCTTTTTTGTTTGATAGGAGCATTGTTATGCCACCTTTTCCCAAAGGTGTAGAACTCCCAAAATATGACAAGTATCTAGCTACCACTGATCCTTAGGATCATTTAAGAGAATTTGGTGCCTTGTCGATGGAGTTTATACATGATCAAATTTATTTGATGCATCCTTTTCCATGAAGTTTGGGTGGTCCTGCTATGGAATGGTTCTCGCGACTACCCACTGGCATCAAAACTTTTGACGAGATTTCCAATCTTTTTATACAACATTATTCTCACAATATTCAACATCCTGTCAATATAAGGGACCTTTGAAACCTTAAGAAAAAGAAAGGGGAACCATTCTTGATGTTTCTCCAAAGATGGAGACAAATTTGCACTAAATACCCTCGCAAAATACCCGAGTCTGAGAAACTCAATATATTCTTGGATAATCTCACCCCGAACTTCGGGTATCAAGTCCAACTTCAAGGTCCCCTTAACTTTGATAGTATGATAAAACAAGTTGTGAGAATAGAAGCATTCATGGTTAAAAAAGGCAAATTAACCTTGTATAAAGATAACAAGCAAAATCCCTCATCTTCCAACAAAGACAAAGGGAAATTTTCCAACAAAAATAGGGATGTTGTGAATGATGGGGTGGTCGATAATATGACCTCAACTTTGTCGAAACCAGTCTTCAACCTCACCTCAGGTATACAAGTGACCAAAGCTGTCAAAAAGGTTACAACCAATACTCAACAGCCTTCTGAATTTTCTGGCAACAAACCTTGGGCAGCACGACCCAAGCATGAATTTACCTCTTTGGGAGAACCGCTTGATGTGGTCTTCAAAACTTTGGTGCAAAATTACATTCTTGATCCTTTGGAGAAACATCTATATGATCCACAACCAAGACCTCATTGGTGGAATGAGATTTCTTACTATGATTACCATCAAAACAAAGGTCACAAGACTGCTACTTGTCTCCAATTACATCATAAAGTCCAAAATTTGATCGATAAGCAGGTTATCATTGTGGAGAATCATAACAAGAATTCAGATCATCAAGCATTCAAAGATCCCTTTCCTCATCATGAGAAATGTGAATCCTCTAACACTCAGAATAATAATGCCAAAGTTAATTACGCACATACCACTTACGATAATGTGATCAACATGATTGAACCAGTGGAAGTGGAATATTGCAATATGTTTACTGGCAAGGGAAGTGGGAATGCTTCTAAACCTAGAACCTCATTTGTCTTGAGAGGCCCTGGGTCTTGATTATCTGAATCTAAAACATCTTGAGATTGTGCGAATGTTGTTACTAGATCTAATTCTAGAATCTCTATCAAGGGTCCTAACCCTCTTGCTGCTACGTCCGTGCCAAAACAAACTGCTGATAAGACTATTGTTGGTTCTACCAACAAGACCATGAAGGCAGTCCCTACGCCTCCTACTACAAGTTATAGCATTCTTGACCAGCTTCAAAGGACCAATGCTCAGATAACTATTTTTGAGCTATTGAAAATCTTGCCTGCACATAGGCAGATTCTGGACAAAGCTCTCACTAAAGCTAATGTACCCAAAGATATCAATCTAGATTAGTTTCAATCCATGGTGGGTCACTTGACCTCACCATATTATTTATCCTTCTCTGAAGAAGATGATCATTCTATTATTCACCCACACAATGCTCCTCTGCACATAAAAGTCATGATTGGTAAACAACTAGTCCGTCGCGTGCTCAATGATAATGGTGCTGGTCTTAATATTTGCTCCACTCATTTTCTTGCTTAGCTGGGTTATGGTGAGGATCGCATAGATTCCCACAAAATAATTCCATAAAAGCTTATGATGAGGAAGAGAGAACATCTAAAGGTCTAGTTGTGCTACCCATTCGGGTTGGCCTAGTTGAAAGAGACGTCATATGTTAGGTGCTAGACCTTCCTCTTGCGTATAATATTTTGCTAGGAAGACCATGGATCTATGAGATGAAAGCGGTTCCTTCTACATACCATCAGTGTATCAATTTTTCTTTTCAAGGTGCAGAGGTGACCATTCCCGCTAGTATGGGTTCTTCTTGTAATGCTCTCACTCAGTCAGTTAACAGTCTTGTTCCAACTAATAGAGAATACACAGAACTTTGTGATGCCAAGCTCAAAGACATGGAACAGACACTGAAAATCACAGACATAGGCATGGGGGGATATCAAATGGCACCCATGCTATCATTAGCAGCTCTACCCTTGTCTCCTCACTCTTATGGGAGACCTTCTGAGCACAAAAAATATTCTGCTACTCCTGAGATAGTTTATGATGGTACATTTTTATAGTCTAATACACCATTGGAAGATGAAGACAAGGAAAGAGCTATCAAGGCTTAGCTTTGTAAAGGAAAGAACATAACTAAAAGGACTGCTCCAGCTCATGAATTAAATCCTAACAGTGAGGGTCTTAAGGTTATGAAATGTTTTGGGTACAAGGAAGTGGCCCAATAGGGGTGAATGGTAATGGGTTAGTGGAACCTATCCAAGCTATAGGTCAAAAGACAAAAGACACCACTAGTTTAGGTTTCAAAAAGGTCCCATTTCATCTAGGGATCAATAAATTTGTGCCAAAAGTAGAACCTTCACTAGAACTTGAAAGCATAGCTGCAGTCAAAACTATACAAGATAGCTCAGATGAGGATTTCTTTCCTTATCCCATCCCTCCAAACCTAGCAGAATTCTTTGCTCAGCCAGATAAGTTTGTGCCACATACTAGTATAGCTAAAATTGACTGTGATTTTGATCAAACCACTCCATTTGAGACACTAACTTTTGAGCAATGGAAAGACTTGCAAGATCCTAACTTCAAAGGAGAATGGTACATGCCACCAGAATTTCAAGAGTGATTGACACAAGAACAAGCTAGTGTTGCAAGAACTCAAAAACCTTCTTGGTGCAAGCACCCAAGTCAGAGTTTGGATACAGAGTCTCATGAGTATGAGTTTGATAGCTTGTTAGAAGGATCTTATGAAAGACTTCTTGACATAAGTGAGGGGTCTAGTGAAAAACCTAATGAGTCTGAGTCTATAGGTGTTAACATGTATTCTACTTTGGTTGTTAGGGATCAAAAGGATTTAAACACACCTTTGGATGAGATCGGTTTAGCTCTCAGCTTGCTAGTTAATTCTTTCGATGACTATACTATGAACGCACTTGAACCTGTCACATCTCTTTCCCTCCAACATCCTAAATTAATAGACTAGAATTCCCCTTCTTCATCCAGTGAAGTCCTTACATTCTAGAATGATTACACTTTAGCCTACTACCTTCATGTTGTTGAGCTTGTAATGTCCTCCACTAGTGAAGAAAGTGTCAACATGACTGAGGCTGACATCAAGTATCTTAGTCAGAAAATTAAAAGAAGAAAAATTAAGCGCTCTGATGGTGAAAACCACATTGTGGCAGTATCAGAGCCAAAAAAAGTAAAAATAAAAGACGTATCCAAAGGTGAAAACCTCTTTGAGGTGCTTGAGGATGAGATACTTGATGTGCTTCTGAGTCACTTCCAGGAACATTCATCAGTGTTGATTGAGCCAACTCAGTTGATAAATCTGGGAACAGAAGAACATCCACACATCATTCATGTGGTTAAGTCATTATCTACAGAAGAACTTAAGGAATTCACAGAATTCTTCCAGGAGAAAAAGATAAATTTTGCATGGACTTATTCTAACATTCCAGGTGTGGATCCTGATCTCACTATGCATCACTTATCAATAGCTCCATGTGTGAAACTAGTTAAACAAACAATTAGAAAGATGCATCCACATGTGGCTTTATTGATTAAGGCAGAATTGGAAAAACTTCTAAAAGCTAGGTTCATCTGAGTGATTGATTATGGAGAGTGGATCTCTAATATAGTCCTAGTGACTAAACATGACAAATCTATCAGGTTCTGCACTAACTTTAGATATTTAAATTTGGCATTTCCCAAAGATGATTTTCCACTTCCCAATATTGACATGATCATGGACATGACAACAGGATATGAGATGTATTCGCTAATGGATGGCTTCTCTGGTTATAATCAGATTAAAATTGTGCCAAAGGACCAAGAGAAGACCACTTTTACTTGTGCATGGGGTACATTCTATTGGAATGTTATTCCCTTTGGTCTAAAAAATGCTGGGGCTACTTATCAAAGAGCTATCACTACAATATTTCATGACATGATGCATAGGACAATGGAGGACTACGTGGATGACACACTTGCTAAAAGTATGGATAGAAAGACACATCTCACTGATCTAGGTCCTATACTAGATCATATGGAAAAATTCAAGCTACGTCTTAACCCTAAGAAATGTGCATTTGGGGTTACTTCAGGAAAATTACTTGGCTACATCCTCTCTATGAAAGGAATTGAGGTGGATCCGACAAAGGTACAAGCTATAATGGAAATTACACCACCCTGTAATATCAAACAAATCAGAGGTCTCCAAAGTCGGCTCCAATCTATCAGACAATTCATCTCGCAATTAGCTGACAAGTCACAACCTTTCACCAAAACTCTGCATAAAGGTGTGACTTATGACTGGAACAAAGAGTGTGAACAAGGATTTCAACAAATTAAATAATATCTAGCCAATCTACCCATACTGATGCCTCCTATTTAGGGGAAGCCTTTGATCTTATATATCTTAGCAACAGAAACATCCTTGGGTGCTCTCTTGGCCCAAGAAGATCCAAATCATAAAGAAAGAGCCATTTACTACATCAGCATAACATTGGTCTCTTACGAAATGAATTATTCATTAATTGAGAAAGCTTGACTAGTAGTGGTGTTTGCTTCCTAGAAGCTATGACACTACATGTTGGCCCACACTACAAGGCTAATCATAAAGATTGTTCCATTGAAATACTTACTCAGTAAAGCTACCCTCACATGTAGACTAGCTAAATGGGTCATGCTCCTTAGCGAGTTTGATATTGAATATGTTGAGAGAAAATCTATCAAAGCATAGGCGATTGTAGATCAATTAGATAAAGCACCTCTTACAGATCATCAACCATTAAAGATGGGATTTCCAGATGAGTCCATTATGCTTCTCACACATCAGACATGGACAATGTCCTTTGATGGTTCATTCACCCAACAGGGGTCAGGAGCTAGAATTTTGTTTATCACACCTCAGCGGTACTCTTTACCAAAGGCATACAAAATTATGTTTCCTTGTACCAATAACACCATTGAATATGAAGCTTTGATCAATGGACTCAAGATCGCTATTGAATGGCGAGTGGATGAACTAAAAGTCTTTGGAGACTCACAACTGGTTATCAATCAAATGAACAATCTCTATTAGACCAAAGATGAAAAGTTGGTAACCTATAAAAAGATGGTTGATAGCCTTAAGAAATACTTTGCACATGTCACTTTTCAACAAATTCCCAGGGTGGATAATAAATCAGCTGATGCTATGGCTACTCTATAGCATTATTTCAGACATGAGTTCCTAGTGGAGACATTATGCTACCCTGCCTATGACTCTCCTGACTCCCAGATGGTCTGTTCAGTAATTGGACATGATTTCTCTCGCTACCACCAAATCTACTCCTATCTCCATGACCAAATTTTTCTTGACACATATACTAGAAATGAAAAACATCACATAATCCGCAGTGCTTAACGATATGTCATCGTAGCAAATGAATTGTATAGACAGGGTCTAGATGGTACCCTCCTTAGGTATCTAGAACCTGATGAGTCCAAACGTGTGTTAGAAGAGGTACATGAAGGCATTTGTGGTTCTCACTCAAATGGTTTGACACTGGCTCATAAACTTATTAGAGCTGGTTATTATTGGCCTGATATGGAGAAGAAAGCTACACAGTTTGCCAAGTCTTCCAAACAATGTCAAATCCATTGTAATTTGATTCATGCTCTAGCCAAGGAGCTTATTCCCTTTATCACCTTTTGGGCATTTCAACAGTGGGCTTTCGACTTAGTGGGTCAGATATATCCCTCTTCTTCAAGAGGACATAAGTACATCATCACTGCTATAGATTATTTTACTAAATGAGTTGAGGCAGTACCTCTCAGTGTAGCTGATGGAAAATCTGAAGCTATGTTCATCCTAAGCTACATTATCTGTAGATATGGTGTACCCTCCTCTATTATCACTGATAATGGAGGACAATTCAAGAATAAAGATCTGACAAATTTGTGCACTAAGTTCAAGATTATTCAACATTGGTCATCTATTTATTATCCTCAAGGTAATAGACAAGTTGAAGCTTCCAATAAAATAATTCTCAAGATCATGCACCGTACGGTACACAAATCTGGACAAGATTGGCACCTCCAGATTAACCTAGATTTATGGGCCTATCGCACCAGTATAAGAACTCCAACAGGGGCCACGCCCTTTGCTTTAGTCTATGGTGTAGATGTAGTACTACCTATTGAGGTTGAGATTCCTACCTTGTGAGTCTCTTTCAAGGGCCTCATTACAAATGATGACATTAGAATATCTCAGCTACAAGAGCTTGAATTACTGGATGAATGTTAGAAGGTGGCATTTGATCATCTCAAAGCATATCAAAAGAGGATATATAAGAGCTATAACAAGAAGGTTAGACCAAGACAATTCCAAATTGGTGATCTCGTCCTGAGAGAGAATCCTAAGAATCAGCAATAGCAGACTCAGAAGGGAAAGTTTGAGCCAAACTGGCTTGGTCCTTATGTTATTACTATAGTATTTGGGTCTAGCGCTTATCAGCTCTCCACTACAGAAGGTGAACAACTCAAAGAGCCCATCAACGCTCTTCACCTAAAGAATTTCTACAGTTGAGATATCTTTTGCATGCTCATGTACATATTTTATTCTGAGAAAATCCTAAAAATTGTAAAATGTCCTGAAAAAATGATCATCTTAGTGAAAACCTGGCAAACAGGCACTTTGATGTATCTATTATCTTGGTGAAAACTTGGTAAAGAGGTGCCTTGATAATACCAAAAAAAATGAAAAAATGAAAAAATACAAAAAAAATCAAAAAAGAAAAAAGTACAAAAAAATTGAAAAAATGAAAATACAAAAAAAAAGAGAAAAAGAGAAAAATGTGCCATTGATAAAAACCTGGCAAATAGGCGTCATGGTAGAAAAAATAGAATTTCTACCAAGATGGTGAAAACCTGGTAAACAAGCACCTCTTGTTTCACAATGCTTTATCTGTCACAGCATCTCTTGGCCTTCTCGCATTTGCTTCGCTACTTTTTCCGCTTCAGTTTACTTTCCTGCTTTAGTTCACTTTCCTGCTTTAGTGTGCTCATGCTTTTGCTTTCTGTCATCTTTGAGATTTTGCTCGACCTCACATGGATTGAAACTGGTCATACTTGGGGGTATGTTCCTAGTCTAGGGGGCATTGTCTTATCTTTTGGAGTCTTTCTCCTCTTGCATCGGTCACCAGTCGATCTCACTGCGTCTTCCTTCCGATGCTTTGATAGCACTTCGTCTCTTCTTGAGACTCTCTTTCGCATCAGTAACTAGTGGATCTTACTGCATCTTCTTGTTAATGCTTTGATCTCGTTATCGATCTTTATGCTTGAGAATCTCTTGTGACAGTCACCAGTGGTTCTCACTGAGTCTACCTACTTCTGCTACATTACTGAGATTTCTCCCATCATTTCGATATATGTTTGTTTGGCTTCGATCCATTTGTCACTTAGGGGAATGGCTCCCCATTTCGATCACTCTTTGGTTTACACTTGAGTCAATAATCTTGTCAAAGGACAACTTTCTACTGGCACAAACTAGTGTTTCTCAACACCTTAGTCAAACAGTGTTTCTCAACACTCTCTTTAGACACATCTGTGTTTTTCAACACACATTGGATATCACGCGATGTAAACATCTCTTGATAGCAATCAAAAACATTGCACTCACAAGCATGATGGTGTTTTTCAACACCCCACACATAGAAACATTCGTAAGCCTTGAAACTTGTTGATCTATGATTGAATCTTTTTCTAAATGATGTCTGTTCTCATGAATTTCATTGATATTCTCTTTTGTCTACTGCTTGTTGGTGTGGTTTCGATGATCTGACAACGTCAAATAAATAGGGTGTATGTGATAAGAGCTTCTGCATTAAGGTGGAAAAGCCTCACATCCCTTGATCTTATTTATTTATACGCCAAGGGGAGGTCAGAACTATCTCCTTGAATGTCATTGCTGTGTTTGTTTACTTGCGAATTGTTACTATATCAAGCTGGAAATAATGTTCGGGTCACCTTGGCTTCTGTGCCTTGGTGCTTATGTTCATTTCCTATATTTCATCTGATGAAAGTCATATTCATATTGTAACCACCTGGATTTGGCCTATACCGACCATAGACCTTGTTTTCCCTAGGTGTGATCATACCCCTTGTTATGTCAAGATAATGTTACTTTGGCATAATTTATTATTAAATCAGATTTAATGTCCTAGGTTATTTTTATCACTAATTTATATTAACTACTTCAGCCATACAATTCAAATCAATTTCAACCAATCAAATATTATCAAATTCAACAAATGGCTAAAGTATTTAATTATAAAGGAATTAATCTATCTCATCACTTGCATTTTAAACCCATTCCTCTAGCCTATTAATTTAATTAAAATGGCTATAGTCCTAATTAATTATCAAAAGCAATAAAAAGCTTAAATAATTAATATTCCTATTTTTGAATGAATTAAAT
>MU226880.1:2731317-2753905 GCA_018584345.1 Thuja plicata | reverse complement strand
GTCAGTTTTCATAGCTTAATTACATGCTTTCTAATCATTTAGCTTAGTTTTCAATTAAATCTCTCATTCTTAGGAGTGTATTGTCACTGAATGGTGCATAATTTGAGGGCATGATTATGGAATTTTTGAAACTCTTCCTAGATAGGGAGCAATAGGTCAATGTTAGGATTTTGTTCTTATATGCTCACTAATCCTTGTTTTACACTAACATAATGACTTATTGAAGTGTTGTGTCTCTCTTATCAAGTACAAAATACAAACACACACACACACACACACACACACACACATTCTTATGGTTGCAGCGGCACCAGTAAGGATTATATTGACTCTGATGATCCAAAAGCACTCGATGATGATAAATATGATGAGTACAACAAACAAAGTCCTAGGATTGCATTTAGCTTAGGCTTGCATTTGCATTGTAGGCTTACATTCACATTTTAGGCTTGCATCGTGGTAGTTTGGTTCTCTCTTCATTATCTTCTCATTCTTCAAAGGTCCTCATCTTTCATCATGGTTTCTTCTTGACTGCACGAGTGTCTAGTCCTTGTTCTTGATCCTTGTTCACTTTCTTTTGGTTAGTACCTATTGTATATTGTGATATCTTGCATGAGATGATTAGTACCATAGCATTCATTGCATTACATCCATTCCCAAAAAGTGCATTTTCATACGTTCATTTGCATTTATATATCCATAAACATGTGCATCCATTATAAGCATAAATCAAATCATACATAGCATTTATCCATCTAACATCTATCATAGCATTTTCATACATCAATAAAACATGTGCATAAACATTTGCATATTCATCCATTCATGACATGTACATCTCTAATCCATAAATATAATCATATAGGAAATCATCTCATAAAATATACACTTCTAAAGAAATATATAAACATGTACAATGATGCCAAAAATCAAGCTCATATATATATCGATCGGTCAAAATGTACAAAGGTACTACTTGAGAATGATATGTCAAAATGGTGATACAATGTATATCAAAATATAACCACCCGGTGGAGGTGGAGGGGGTGGTATGCCCTGTTGCTGAGGAGGAGGCATACCCTACTGCTGAGGAGGAGGACCTGGTGGAGGTGGTCTCGGTGGAGCAGCTCAAGCACCAGCATACTCTAAGAAGGGCTGAATCTGATCCACTGCCACAGGCACCACAATGGTATATGCAGCATAATAATAAGAAGCCTGGGAAGCCTCATATCTAGTCTCTAACTAAGATCTAGCTAGTGCCTCTTGCAGCCCCTGGATCTCCTGGTCTCTCTAAGATATCCACGTATCGTGAATGATCACCTACGTATGGAGGTTGTCATGCTCCCTCTGAGATATTTGAGCTCTCTCTCTGACCCTCTGGAGTGCTTCCTACAAAAGTGCTACCTATCTGCCTACTGGTGGATCAGTTGGAACAACATCAGCCATAACTGTGTCATCTACCTTCTTAGTGGTCCTGTCCTGACTACCACTGGGTCTAGCACTTGCATCTGATCCCATTGATCTGACAAGAATATCAGTCTGAGATGTTCATGGTCATACAACCCTCTCCTGCTACTGTAAGGGAGGCTGTTGTGGCTGCTGTACCTATGGGAGAACTTTCTGTGCCTGTTGCTGTGGTGGTGGCTGTACCACCTGACGTATATGACCAACTGGAGTTGTAAATCTAGGAAATGGATGAGCTAATAGGTGATCTCTGTATGCAGGTGTCACACCTGCATTCGTCACTGCTGCCTTATAATCCCACTTGGCCGGTGGTACTCAGGTGTCTATCATGCTGCGCCCCCTATCAAGCTGCCTCTACCAGCCCTTCTTTTTCTCATCGATGAATCGAGCATAAGTACAGTACTCTAGAGACACATCCTGTGGCCTCTCAAACTGGTGCAATATGCGCATGAGCAAGAAGTGCTCAATAATGGTAATATTACATCCTATCAGAGGACGTGAATAGAACATAAATGATAACTCATGGCGAGCATCATCCCACACCTCAGTGGCTGCCCAAGGTTACCATATGAATGCGGCCATGTCATCTATCTGAGACCTCCACTGCTCGGTCTTACCCAGCGCGGGCTGGGTCATCAGACCTATGTATCTTTAAATATATAGCTCTAAAGGTTTTCGTGTATCATGGAATATCGGCCTACATATGGGAAGGTGCTCCCAGGCCCAAATCTATAATACGACAACTCCTGTCGCCATGGTACGGGAACCTCAATACACGATGTCATGCATCTCATGGTACATCTACATGAGCATGCACTCATCCTGTCCAAAAGTAACTGTAGGAGGGCCAACATCTTCTGCAACATAACTCCCCAGTCGCACTATAATCTATGCTAACCATGATTAGGAACCATATGGCAACTCAGAAACCATGCTAGTACAACTGCTAGAGGATAATCTCTGTCATAGCTGCGTATCAACTCCTCCCATAAAATGTCCCGGCCCATCACCAAATCATCCTGAAAGATGGCTCTCAAAGCCTGTGTACCATCTCTAGGCTATGTGATGTACTCTAGATGAGCTCCATGGAAAGGCACTCTCAGAATCTGGTATACGTCCTCAAGAGTGACTGTCATCTCCCCCTGCGGCAAGTGAAAGGTGTTCGTCTCTGAATGGAAATGCTCAACCAAGGCACCTAGTAATCCGTGATTCACCTGAATATCTAGTGCATCACATAGGTAATTCAATCCTAGCCCATCAATGTGGGCACCATCAGCATCTGATAATCTCTAGAGCAACTCACCCATGACAGGATGATGAGATCAGAAACTAATGTCTGGGAAGTCGACCTGCAAAGCAAGTGACAAAATTGGATCAGTACCTCAACAATGATGATTTTTCAAAACAAAAGACAATAAATACAGCTATGAACCTATTCTACACATAGTTTAAGATATGGCAACTGGCTGACTCTGTGACGCAAGAAAATGACAATTTTTGAGCTTTAGCCGAGTTCCCATGCGAGAAAACTCTTTTTCTGCGGGAGGAATCTCTTTTCTCGCGCAAGCTTTCTGGCTTGCGCGAGGTGGGATGTTTTCTCGCGCAAGATTTTAGAAATCTTGCGTGGTGCAAGCGCACTCTTCGTGTGAGCACCGGGGAGGGACCTGCACGTAGAACCCCTAACCCGCGTGAGGATTCAGATTCCTCACACGAAAGGTGACTGAGGCCAGTGCAAGGAAACTATTTCCTCATGCAAGATTGGGCGTGACAATTTTCAAATAGCGTAAAAACATGTTAAATGACATAAATTGATTAAAAAAATTGAAATACAGGATCAGGTTATGATTACTCATAGGTGCGTCATACTCCGGTGGTCGGTTGTGTCATCGGGAGCACTCAAAATGGTGTGAATGCATGAGAATGCTCTCAATATTAGCTGGAGCCCTTGCCATCACTAAATTCAAAAGGTGAATAATGATTTGAAAACACCCCTCCAGGCCTTATATATCCTTTGACCTAATTTTTCAAAGTGCTTTATTTTCCACGAAAATTGTGCCCTTGGCTAAATGGACCGTTCTGAATCCATTTTCGTGATTGAAATTGAAATCTGACACTCCTAAGCATCTTGAAATCATGTTTTAAAATTTTGGGACCAACGCGATCAGACGCTTGTGCAGTCAATTTTCTGATATTGCTTTCCTGTCAAGATTATCTCTTGTTATCATTTTCTCAGTTTCTGCAATCTTTTCATCAAAGTCAACTATGGTCAAACCTAATCAGCAGGACCTCTCGATCGCTCTAAATTGATTCTTCTTTCTCTCTGATATCTTTGGATCTTTGATCTTAGTTCTCTGCGATTTCTCGCTCTCATCATTATGATGTGAAATCTTTCAATTTCGCTCCCGAGGGGGCAAGATTATTGCATCATTATATCTTTTCGCATCATTCTCAAATTAGTCTAATCTGAATCAAATCCCCATTGCTAGGGGCATCTCATCACTTGGGGAATATTTAGTTTTTGGTACCTTATGGTTAAAATTGGATATTCCGTGATCTTGAATCTCTAGGGGCATCTTGATGTCTCGCATCTTGTCATCTATCTTTCTAGGTATCTGAGAAATCTTACTTGGATCCTCAAGGATCAAGCTTCATTCTAGAGAAGATTCTTAAAATCTCATTGGGTATTGGGGCAATCTAACCCTAATTCCTGAAAGTTACACTTTGTTCTGAAGATGGCTCTCAAAAACTCTTGAGACCGTTATCTAGGCAATCTAACCTAGATCTCGGAGGGCTAACCTTTGTATTGGGGCAATCTAACCCTGATTCTGGAGATAGTCTTGGATCTTCATCAGCTATCAGTGGACATTGGGGCAATCTAACCCTGATTCTAATCTTCTCTAAGATGATTTTGCTTCTTATTTTGTTTGGTGTCTTGGCAACCTAACCTAGACTTCTGAAATCTTCATCTTCACTTTAGACTGTTCTTTGAATCAATGCGCTCCTCGCACATCAATTCAAAGAGGGGCAAAATGTAACACCCCAAAATTGGCACCTTATAATCCAATCAATTTTGGTGCATTTTCTCATCATCAAAGTCCTATTGTACTAGGCAAATTCTTCTCCTAATTGACTTTAATTGACTAAGTTTCAAATGCAAAAAACCCAAATTTGCATAAATCTGACATTATATTTAATTCCTAAATTCTCAGGATTTATTAGCTAAAAATCCCTATGATTAATTGATTTAATTCCAAAGTCCTAAGTGCTTTTAATTAAATTAATTCCATCCCCTTTAGCTAATATACATAAAAGGAATTGAAAGGTTATTTAATTATTGGATGAATTATCCTCAAAAAGGAATTCCATAATTCCATGTGAAAGGACACTCATGTGGCAATAATCCATCCTTTTTAAATAATTCTTGCATTTTTGTCTCAAATGAGAATTAAGAGGCAACCGTTTCTTTTCAAGAAACTCTTCACCCTCTTTCCATGGTTTTCTATAAATTGGACCCCTTTTTCTTCTTTTGGGAGGATGATTTTTGAGAGCATCAAACTTATAGTCAATTTTACATTAATTCTTTCATGCTTTTGAGTTTAAAATTGCATAACTAGGCTAGTTTCAATTTGAATTGAAGATATGTTGATTTCATTTATGATTCATTTACATATCTAACATATCAATTTAATTCTTCCAAGCTCTCTAGTTAAAAGCAATTTCAATTCTAGTTTAAATGCAATTCCTTTTCTAGTTTAAATGCATTTCATTTCTAGATTAAGAGTATTTGCTTTCCTAGATTAATTGCAATTTCATTCCATAGAGTAGTTGCAATTTCAATTCTAGACTAGCTGCATTTGCTTCCATAGAGTAGTTGCAACTCATTTCTAGATTAAAAGCAATTCATTTCATAGATCAATTGCATTTCAATTCATAGAATAATGGAAATTTCATATTTTCTCATGCTTTAGAAATCCTTCATGTTAGCAATGGTTAGGTTGTTGACTCTCGTTCTGAGGGTAAATTCGACATCCACAACTAATTAGGAGGCAGCAAGTCGTTTCAATTGAGTTTGCAAGATAAATAATTCATGTTTGTCTTTGTGAATTGAACAATTGAGTAAAGACTATGTTGAGTTTGTGCATGATTTAGAGGTCACATTCAAGCACACACAATAGGTACTGTTGGGATTAATGGGAAGCATGTACTGAGAGGGGAGGGGTGAATTAGTACCTCTAAAAATTTTGTATTCCTTTTTCAATTAACCTTTGTAATCAATTGTATATCCATTCAATCTGATTTATACTATCTTGATGTGAGTTATATCAATTCATAACATTAACATACATGTGAACATTCATAGAAACATTCATGAAAGTAAATTGACACATAACACAAGTTATGATATCACAAAAAACTTTTATGAGGAAGTAAAAACTACTGTGGGGATGGTACCCACAAAATATTCACTATTTGCAGATTGGAAGGGACCGGTTAAGGCTTACAATATGATCACTTCTGATGATCTACCCTATTAGGAGTATCGGTGGAGACCTATTAATGTCTACTCTATTAGGAGCTTTAGAAACACTATTGAGTGTGCACTCAGTTAAGAGATTTCTTGTTGGATGGTTAAATCCACCTTCCTTGAAAGGAGTTTTAAACTTTGCTCCACTTGTTAGAATGATAGAAAAATACAAATTGACCTGGTAAATGCAATCTCCTATTGCTGATACAGATCCTATTTAGTTCACATAAAAATATTATCACCTAATTGTGATTGAATAATACCTCTGATTCTTGGTATGCTCTATTATTGGTTCTTGCTAACCAAATTCATCTTTTGTTGTCCCTATTCTTGAAACTCTCAATCTAATCCATCAGTGTGCTTGTATGATTCATTCATGCTCTCCTCTCTCTTCACATCATTTATTCATCCATAATAATGAATCATTGCATCATCTATTTATAGATGGATTGACTTCATCGAGTTATGATAAAAATAATGTTAACTCTAAGATCAGGTTTAGAACATATACCTAGATATCCTAGTCTATGTGTTTTAAATCAGTTAGAGTGATTAAAGAATTTACATTTATGTATCTTGTCCCTAAAGAAATAGATTAAAAGCAATTAAATATCCTATAAATATAATACACATGCTTTATCTGACGTGGATAGTCAGATCCACTTTTTGCGGGCTCTAACTGACTTTCAGTTCTATCTGTCAGTCATGCTTGACTATCCTTTAGTTTTGTTCTATCGGTTGCACTATATCTATCTTGTCGGTCTGCACTGCAACTTGCATATCAGGTTCCTCTTATCTTTCTATCTTTTCAATTTTGTTTTACACACTAACATGTGTCATCAGTTTTATTTTCACTTATTCATCTTCGGTGATCTCTTAGTATCTGATCTTCATCTTTCTCATGTCCTGTCTTTCAGTCTAAGCTTACCAAAAGTGTAGTTTGCATACTTATAGAAATTTAATGTCATCAATCTCCCCCTTTGACATCAGTAAATAAAACTGATATGTGCAAAATACTAACAAAATGTTAAGTATATACAACATATATAATCCTTAGTCATTTAATGACTCCCCCTATGTCTATGCCGGTATAACTATACATATGATGTCTTTCCTTATACATATCATTTTCATCATTTTCTCCGTTGTACTCATATTGTCACGCCCCACCAGGGAACCCAGGAAGACAAGCCAACTAACTACTAAGAGATGTGATTTTTTTTTTTAATGAAATATTATAACTAATCTAAGTCCTCACAGGCTCCCTAACACTGTTATTCAAGTAACATAATCCAATCTAATCATTTGACCATTAAGGCATTGATTGATTATATAAGTTTTCAATTCATTCCTTTACTATTAACATTAAGTTACATTTATAATCTTACCATCAATCCTAATGTTTTAACATGCAACTATGTGAGTTGTCCTTTACTAAAATTATGTCATTATTTACACTATTCATTATGCATTCAGATAAAAGATAAACATTCGATGGATATGCAATGCCCTATATACTTTATTATTTCATACACATTTGTGAAAAATAGTAACCATTATCCAATATTAAATTCTATAACTATTTATTCATAGATTCATTAACTCATAATAGTTTTCCACAACCATACATCAAGAGATAGCACATTCATTCATAAATACATGGCTTCAAATTAAGTCTAAGATCATTTATAATACCAAAAGTAATAAAAGATAGGTGAATAAATCCCCTAAACAATTATCCTTTCATATTGATATCATATAATATTTTCCCTTTGCTTTTTCCTAGATCTACCCATTCCCTTATACATTACTTTGAATTACATTGATATACATCATATCATCAGATCCAATGATTTACAAGAAATTTATTTTACAAGAATGCACATGCATAAGAACATCTTTAAAGATACAATAATAAGTCTTCAAAACTGATAATCCAAAAGGAACAGGAGCCAAGAACATCCATCTGACCACAAAAAGTACCTCGATATAATAAAGATTAACCACCCAACCACGTGTATCCAAAAATATTTCATGCCCCTGTGCTATGAGATAGAGACCAAGGTCCACACAAGAAGGTAACAACTAGGATACTCCTAAGGTAATGATAGCCCTTCCCAAAACATCACACAACTGAAAAAACAAGAAGATCACAAAGACATAAAGTACATTGGTAGGAACTTGAAGACACATGCTAGGTGAGTGTCATCACATATCCCTCACCCCTTGGGTTTCCATGGTCAACCACTTTCGGCCCCGACCCCCAAGTAGGCACATGCAGAATTGGACATATCTCATAGGGACAAGACTATCTGATTGCACTATCGCAATAGCACCTTCTCCCACTCCCATCCGTAGCCTTTACTAGCACTATCAGCATGGGAAAGGCTTATCTTAGTTAATGTGTAGTTCCCTTTCCACAAATTATTATTGTTATCAATGAATTAAAATAACTCCATGGTGGGTTGTCCTGGTACTAGCCACTTAGGGCCCTAGCCCCCACTGTGAGCCACTCACCTAGTGTTCTTAGGTTCCCTACATTTAGAAAACATAAAAAGGGCATAACAGACCCACAGAATAATCCATAGGAAGACATAACATTTTCACAACATCAACAGTTGAGTTTAGAAAAGCACTAGTTGTCCTGAATCCTTTGGACAACCCTAAACCGCAATCAAGTACATAGATAGATAAAACACATCCACATTGCATAAAATGTATCACAAGGGATTTACAACACATAATTACATCAAGTACTTCAACCCAACACAAATCATAACATCTTAACATCATTGGATTGGGTTTAGGAGATCATTGATTGTCCCTAATCCACTGGACATTCCTAAACCCTAATCCAGCATACAAGAAGATAGATAACACATAAAAGACATCAAAATGCACCAATAATCAAGTATTATACACAACCATATAACCAGTTCCTTTTGGTACCAACTCAAACCATAAAACATCATAGCAAGATCACATTGCAGAAAACATGCTAATTCCTGAAATTTGGTTGTCTAAAATTTCCTAAAACCTTCAAAATCTAGAATCTTTATTTGAACTCATAGGAGGCTGAAACCACTCTCAAACATCCTAGAAGGTATTACATAAAATGTAACTTAAAGTATAAGGAATTAAGAGTATGTAGCTTATACTTAAATGTTACATTTTATGTTTTGCCCTAAGGCTGAAATCGGATGGAGACCACCCTAATCCCTAAACTGGATTCCCAAAATTATCCAACCTATTGAGAGGGTTCAAAAATTTCCTAAACATAATACCATATGAAAAATAAGTGTTCTACAAGTTTACACACCCCCTAGGGTCAACCCCAAGTCAACACAACACCCTAAGACCTTCCAGAAACCCTAAACACCAATCTGGAAAATTCCTATGCAGGTGGTATCCGAAGCTGTACATGTGGTAACCTAATCTGCACATTTTATAGCTCTCTGTCTTCCTTCCAAAAAATCCCTCAAACCCTTCTTCCCTACAAGGTACTCTTGGATACATAGTTGGAGATTAAAATGCACACACATACTAGCATGAAGACAAAGAGGAAGAATGGAGTTCTCTAGAATCTAAGAGTATTTACAAGCATAAACAAAGCACAATGAAATGCTACAAGGATACTGTGAAGACTCAAACTCTATCACATAATGAAGGAGTATAAAATAAATAGAATACATGATAATGTAAGCAAATAATCCCTAATATCTCATATAAATATATTCATCCTAAGGCTATACTTTTACTAATGCAGACAAAATATATTATAATTCTAAATCCTTACATTACAACTCAAGTGGTAAAGTAAATAGATAAACATAATACATTCCACAAGATCAAGCAATCATATAAAGAGGATCATCCTCTAGGATAGATCTTACCTGGGGTCTTGCGGAGATACCATTGGAGAAGAAGTCCAGAACCTTCAATACTCCTCTGGATCCTTCTACAGGCAGTCACAAGCCTACTCTGGAAATTCTATGGATCCAAAAATACTTTCTTATCAAAATACTATAATGTTTCCTTTGAAAATCATTCCCAGCCCGCACACCCATCTACACAAGCCTTCCTTTCATATATATGTTGTAGGATTGGTTGCACGGGAAGTTTCAACCGATGCAACCATCCACAACCATCTTCTAGTTATTAGTTTTAATAGTTCTAAGATAATTTTATTAGGTAGATTGTTTCCCTAGAATGCTTTTAGTTTATTTACTATTATTTTATTCTCACTTTTAATTTAGATAAAGATTAGTTACTTTTCTCTCTTAAGGAATAATTAGTAATTTACTTTTATTTTATCCAAGGATGAAGTGGTTTTTAATTACACACAATAGTTAATCCATCCTTTATAATTACAAGGCAATTAAATAAATAAATACATAAAAACTCACATTAAAACATTTATATAAACGTATTAATATAAACATATATATAGACATATGCATATAAGTGCACCCATATGCCTATGTGTATATATATCCATGTAAATATTATTATAAAACATACATTAATGGATACACTTGACAAGCTTATTACCATGCATTTAATTCCATAATACCATCAAATTATTGCTAACCGATAGTCCAACCACAAAACAATATTCACCTAGTCCTAGGGACTATAATGAATATCCACAATGAATAAAACCCAAGCAACAAAAATAGGAAATCAATCCATAATCAAAGGACAAATGCAAAAAGACCCAACCCAGGAGCAGGGATCAGGGCTAGGTTTAGTCTTGTGAGACCAGGTACTATCTCCATAACAACAACAACGATCGAGAATTTTGGGGCACACTCAGACCTGTGAAGCCAGGTGAAGTTGATGCCCAGTACTTGCAAGCCTACATCACCGAGAAGAACTACATGTGAATTGATATACATATTAAATAAGACATTGTAGACAGATGATCAAGATCGATATATCGTGTGGACCTCATCCATGTGAGTAACTACGACTTCATCCCGAATCATGAAGACACATCATGTACACACACACACACACAAAAAGAATGTAACATGAGGGTTAGAATCTTGAGCATTGGGTTAGTCAATAATTGATACTAATAATAACTCATCATAATCATAATAAATGTCCTAAAATCATTAAGTGACATACAAGATTCATTGAACGTACTTTAATAGAAGCACATATCACATAGTATCCTAACTATGTTCAGAAAGGTATTGAAGGTCCTTTATACATACATGGGAACAAACACATACAAAAATGATACCTTCAGACAATATGTCTGATATTAGAGTTCTCAGGTACAAACTGATGAAATTATTATTAAAAACTTATAGGAAAACATGTATTAATCTATAAGGAAACATCTACAGATCTTACTTAATTCAAAAAGCACAAAACTTGTATTAGGGTTAGAGGGGTATTACACATACTATCATTTTCCATATAAATATACCATATAGATATAATGAAAGAATGTACATATCATCATTTTCCCTTTTTGTATTTTGTACTCTTCATTTTCCCCCTTTTTTGATATTAACGGAAAAAGTCTTACTCATCAGTTATGTCATTTTCAGTAGTGACATCTTCATCCTTATTTAGTTCCTCTATTGGATCATTGGTAATGTCTATTACATTAGTGTCCACAATGTTTTTATTTTTAGTGTCTTGCCATGTTTCATCTACAACATCTGTAGTTTTGTTGCCTCTTTTATCTAACTCAATTGATGTATCATCTTGAGTTTCCTTGTCAACATCATGATGTTGAAGGTCTTTGTCAGGGCTGTTCTCCTCAATAGGTTTGTTCATGATCTTGCACCATTTCTTATGGATGTCTTTCTCAATCTCTATAAGCTTTCCTTCTAGGAGTTTGTATGCTCTCATCTTTGGTGAGAACTCCTTTTTGTACTTCTCCATCATCTCATCAATTTCAAGCTTCTTTGATTCAGGTGGCATGAGAGAAACAAGTACTCTTTCTCTTATTTATTTCTCTTTCTTCAAAGCAAATGTCCACCTAGAGTAAAGTTTGTCCAATAGTTCTCTTGGAACATATTTACCTTCAAATTGTATTGGTACATATTTGAAGTTGTATGTTTTAGCATAGATGGCATCCTCAATATTATTTTGATCTTCTTGATTTAGTTTTAGCCATTTTCTAATGCTTGGATTTGTAATAGACCTAGAATTTGCAATGTATACACAAATGTCATCAATAGTTTCAGGTTATTTTACCTTGTCACTTTCTGCTTCAATAGCTTCATCCTGCTCGGTGTCCTCTATGTCCTCTTGGGTCGTGATGAATTTTTTTCCTTTATTTTTTTGACCTCTCTTCAGTGTGGGATCTTTCCTCTTGTAAGTCCTTATAACCTTACCTTTCTTCAAAGGTGAAGGAGTGGAATCCTTTGAAGTTTGGCTTCGTGTCCTAGAAGCAACTGTTGTCCTTGGTTTCTTGGATGGTGGAGGAGGTGCCGAATTTGAATTTGTTTCCTCAGAGTCATTCTTTTCTTCATCTTTACTGACAGATACCTGTTCTTTGGTTTCCTCCTCTTGTTCAACTTCTTCATCTTTCTCAATTTCTTCTTCAGTTGTTGATAGAATCTTCTTGAGATTCTTCACCATCTTGTCCTTCTTCTTGACTATCTTTTTGACAGCTAGGCCTTATTTAATTCTTGTCTTGGCCTCTTCATATGTGCCAAACCTAGGTTGTTTCTTATCCATTCATTCATTGATCAAGGCATCAATTTCCTTAGTAGCAAGATCAATGTTGATCTCATACTCTAATGATTCTAACCATGTTGTCCTTGGTACAACTGGTTTGATATATGTATTGTCAGTATCAACCATAAAGTATATCTCATCCTTATATTGTTCAATGAGTTGCTTGGGGATTCTTACCCTCTTTTTCATTTGGTCTTTGAATACATTGAAGTATTCATCCATGACTGACTCGACGTTATCTCCCAGTGTAGCAATGTGCTTTCTAATTTGCATGGTGACTGGTTTGGTGCTGTCCCATTTAACATCTCAAACTGACAGGAATGTTTCTTGAAAATAAAAGAAGATAAACATTATAAGTGAGCCAAACTTACAAGTGTTCGACTTTGCATTCCTGATTGTATTTAAGTTGTCCTTAAACAAATTCAAGAGTAGCACTTCAGATAAGTCTAGTTGTGTACCTTTCTTCACAATTTTGAATGTTGTGTCCACTGCACCTGATGCTATCTTATTTAATCTGCTTTCCTGGAAGAATTTATATAACAAAATACATGCATCAAACTTGATTTCATCATTGGTTATTGTTGTTAATTTTAGTCCTTTACCATCCCATTTAGCTCCTGTCATTTTCTCAGTCTTTACCTTCGGTGGATTCTTTAGTGCCTTAAATTTATCGGTTATGGGGTAACCAATGACCACATGAATGATGTCTTGGGTTATTTTCTTTGGTTCATCCAACCATAACTTGTTATTATGAATTCTTCTCAGCACTAACTGAATCCATTTGGTTTTGAAGACTTTCAAAAACATTAGGGCATTGGTGAGCCCTTTCACTTCAATGTGTTTGTGTTCTTCCTTGAGTGTTCCATCATCATTACATATCTTTTTGTAGGATTCTTCAACCTCTGATGTTCCAATCTCTACAATCTTGCAGTGTATGAATGATCGAACATCTTCAACCAGTAAAACCCTAGCTGGGATTCATGAAAATGCACCAGCGTCGTCGGGTTGTGAGTCAACCTCAAGATGGATATTATAGTTGGGTTCCTCACATGCATTGTTTTTTATGAGCGTGAACTCATCTTTCTTTGCATTCTTGGATTTCACGGTTCATGAAGTCGATGCCATTTTCATAAAATTAGAGTTTCTATGTAATGCACAAAATAGACTTTTTGGCCTTTGGAACTTACTGTTTACTTCTTGCAAAGATTCCTAAATAGTTTAGGAGTGTTGTGTGTTGATTCATGATTGCTTTGTGATCCCTTCACTCTATGCTCAAAAATTTCCTTGGTCGCTCTGCTCTGGGTGTCGTGAAAAATGAGTTGTTCTGATACCCTATTTATAGTTGTTTCCCTAAAATGCATGCCATAAATGCTTACCAACTCCTTGGTGTATGAAGATTGAGTTCTTCGGTGAAGACATTACTTCCTTCAGTAAGACTTAAAACATTTCAGACCAGTTGCTGTTCACTTTTCTTTTATCGACAGGTTTCAGTATTACTAACAACTTGTTCATTTACTTGTTTACCAATGATGCTCAGTTTGTACTTAGAAACCTTTTCTTTTAACCGATGCTTCTCGGTAAGTGTTGGAAATCTTAGCTTTGAATGTATACTGATGGGTTTCAACATATATGCCTAAAATCATAGTTATCATAGATTTTAACAAGTAATACCATGATGCATCTTTCTTATGCAAATTTGGTATTATATAAACATATTATGGAGTTGATGTAAAGTAATAGCTTGGAGTAATGTAGTTCCATACTTACTTGTTCTACTTAGGTGTGGGTGGTGATTTCACCAGATCCATTGGATGGGGTGTCACCATTTTCATTTCTCAGTCCAGCTTCATCATTGCTTGAAGATTTTCTCCACATTTTGTCTCTAGCCCTCCAGATGTCTTCAATGGTGTTTCTATTGGGATATGTGCTTGTCTCTGTCATTCAGTCTTTGTATTATTTCTTGAGATGACTAACTTTATGATAATGTAAGCATTCCATTCTAGGGTTTGTCCAGCCTCTAGACTTTCTAGTCTACCGTCTCATACAATTTGCAACAATGTGACCATACCTTGCACATGATGTACAATTTGTTCAAGTATTGTAGTACCATACATACTGATTACTAAATCTCTTTGGTGTATAGGGAGTTTCTTGACCTTTAGGCTTCCATGCTTGCCTTTTCTTTTTCCAACATTCAAGAGTTGTGTGCCCATTCATTTTGCATGTAGGACAGTATGTTGGAAACACTAAGAGGGGGGGGGGGTGAATCAATGTTTAGATTATTATTCAAATTCAACAACTTAAACATAAATCAAATATACATTCAATGAAGCATAACACAAGATCACATAACACTTGATATGATTATGGGAAAACCTTGATTAGAGGAAAAACCCCGGTGGGAATTAATACCCACAAATATTGTACTAGTATAATGAACCTGTTAAAGTTCCTTTCCCCTATTAGAAGTAGTCTTTACAATATGAGTACAATGACCTGGTTAAGGGTCTGACCTTGTTAGAAGTCTTTCACAATTAAACCTATTAAGGGTGAGGAATCACTATCCAAGAGCTCACTGCTCAAAGAGGAAGAAGGCTACAAGCTCCGTAGAATAGATATGCACTATATCCAAAAATGAACTGTTGTATGTGACACAAATGTCTAATCAGTTCCAGTTATGCGCTTATTCTCTTAACTTATTTAAGGGCTCTTTCTCATACTAATATCTTCATACTTATCTTCTATACATCTTCTCTAACTTATTCGATGACACTTCAAATGTATATTTACATTATATATATACATATCTTTACACCTGAATAGACGCGACTCAAAACAAGACCATAGTTGGCCCAAAAACATAATACACAATGCTTCCAAACAAATTGGCTTAAGCGTGTTTACAAAAATGTTTAATACATAATTACAAACTTATTACAATAGGCGCTTAGCCTTTACATAACAAAAGATTACATGCTAATCAAAACAATGAAGTCGGCTTCATACTCTATATTCTGGTCTGTTGGTGAACTTGTTCTTTCTATAACTTGTCTGTACTGACATTCTGTACCATGCGTGTATAGAGTAAGCATAATAACATACCATAGATCTTAAGTCTGAATGCACATATCCTTAGGCAATCATATGCATGTGCATTGATGCCCTGATCGATTGCAAGTCACTGTTCTGTTCTATCTTCTATACTTAGTCAATTTTCCACTTCATAGTTTACTGTGAAAAATTCATATGACTTTGTTTCCATAATGAAAACACAAAATAAGCCATATACTCCTTGGGAGTCAACTTTCCAACAATCTCCCCCTTTTTCATTAATGGAAACAAAGGAATGTGGCCAAGTTACTCAAAATTGACTAACACCCAAAAAACTGTATATCATTATACTTTATAATATATACTACATATACATACAATTCTCCTCACACATTCATTACTCCCCCTTTGACATTAATGACAAAGGTGAAAAAACTGTAAGTCTCTAGATACTTACTCCATATATACATCTGGATATACAACTTGAAGATTCTTTATCTCTTGTTGCCAGAATGCCTTCATTGCATCAACCGTCTGGAGATGGGTGCATAGAGCATAGGTGAGCTTCTCCACTTTCATCAAGTCCATGTAGGGACCTTGATCATAAGTGACAATGGTGGCATCAATCTGTATGATGTTCTCATCCAGAACTACTAAGGAGGGTTCAAGTGCATTTCTCAACTGAGTCTGTCGGGTCCTTATCTTATTGATCTCCATTTTGGCTTTTTCTATCTTGTCAAGCTGACCTTGATAGATATTGTTGCAAATGTTCATATCTTACATGGATGTCTCAACTGATTTTTGAACATTGTCAACCAAAATGTCTACCTCCTCTATCTTCTTGATATGTTTAGAGGTGAATTTCACCCTGTCCATGCAGTTGGCAATTACATTTCTGCCTTTAGCTACCAACTCTTTCAACATAGACTTATCAATCTTCAAGGACTTCAGATCTAAGGAAAAATTCTTGACTAGTTCATTCAACCTTTCCTTTTTATACTCATCTTCTAAAATTCTTGTGGCTGAGTCTACTAAGCTTGTAAAATGTGCTTTGAAGCTTGTTAGTATGCTATCTACATCATCAACAAATTGAATTTTTGCTACTTTCTTATCTTCAGGCACTAGATCATTCAATATGTTTACTGATTCTAGGAATAGAGGATTTCTCATAACTTGTTTTTCTTTGGCCTTTTCCATGGCTAAGACACTAATCTTGATCAGGTCTTCTTCTCCCCAAGCATCCAGACTTGCTGAGTCAGGAGTTAAACTTGACAATAATGAGGTAGATGGTTGAATGGATGGTGTGAATATGGTATTCTGAATAGTTTCCATGCATTCACTTTTAACTGGGATCTCCATAGCTGGTGACTCATTGGTTTGATTATCTTCCTCTTTGTTCAAATCTATTGAATCTGTAGATGGAAATTTATCTTGTTGCAAAGATGTATCATTAGTGCATTCTTTCTTTGTCTCTTCTGACTTCACAAATGCTTTTCCAACTTTATCCATATCATTATCAGAGGTGGTCATAGATATCTTGATATCATCAATCACTATAGTATCCCCTGAATCCTTTTCTATATCAGAGGCTATTGAGACTGAGGGCACTAAAATCTATGGACCTGTCTTAGGTGCATTCTAAATTATTGGTTCTGCAACCTGTTTAGGAGGAATTGGAGTTGCCTTAGCTATAGGTGTTGTTGATGGATACATATGTCTATCTAGAAATACCTACTCAAATGCCTTATGAGTCTCTTCACTAACCAGATCATACTCCTTGTTCATGATATGAAGAATTCTTTTTTTGGTTCTTAGGTGTGGCTTTACTAAATCTAAAAAAATGACCTTCTCATCATGCGAGCACACCGGGAGAAGTCTATCCAATGTTTCTTCTTTTATCCTCATATCTTCTTCAATTGTTTGCCTCTTCAACATATCAAGTATATTCCATACCTTTTTTGGTATGAGAGTCTTAAGTTCCAATACAGTCCTCTTGAACTTAATCATATGAGAGATGATCATAGAATGAATCTCTGATTTGTCTATCTCTTGATATTTGTCATATATATTTTTGAGAGATTCTAGTCTTCCTTCATTGACAATTCAGTTCCTTAAGACATTAAGACTAGGTATGAAACCTACCTCAGGAGGAGCTTGTGTATTATTTACCTTGCTCCTTGTAGTTCTTGATGATGGATGATTAGTGGGTGCTTTCTTCCTTCCTCTAGACTTCTTTTGAGGTACTAATGGTGGAGATGCATCTAGATCAATGGTGGTTGATGGTGAAAAAGTATCTTCATTTGATTTCTTCTTCTTCTTCTTGGCATATCATCAGTCCTTTTAGTTTTTACTTCAGTGGGAGTCTTCTCAAGTTCTTTGGCTATCTTAGCTTCTCTAGCTTTTCCAAGATCTTCTTGAGTAACACCATGAACTTTTAGGATATTTGAGGTGATCCCAGATGCCTTCCTTTTGTTCTCAGCATTGTATAGGATAGAATCAATTTGGTTTGTCTTTTCCTTGTAAGTGCCTCATCTATTTTCATTGGGATCTTTGGGCGCAGATAGGAGAACTTGTGCATAACCTTCCAAAACATGTTCTTCGATCTCATAACCAAGAGGGTAAATCCATTTTTTCCTAGGTTCAACTGCCTCCATGCAAGTACAGTCATTTTCCATCATGAAGCATATGGTGTCTTTATACTTCTCAACTATTTTCTCAGGTATCCTAAATCTCTTCTGCATCTTGATCCTGAATGTCTTGATGTCTATGTCCATAGAGTCCTTCACACTACTCTCTGATGTGGCTTTTAGTGAAATCTGTGACATAGTGGGTTTGCTTCTATCTAGGTAGAGATTTGCAACCTTTCCTACTATGTGGAAGTAGAGATATATAATCAGTGAACCAAACCTGAATATCTTTCTTTTGTCATGCTTGATAGCTTAGATGTTATCAATCAATTGAGCACACAATATCTCACATAAGTTGTATTGAGTATTGTCTTTCACCTTTTTTTATTGCTACTAAGACAGTTGTTGTAGATACACTGTTTAGTCTTCTTGTGTGCTGAAATTTATAACCTAGTATCATTGTAATTAGCATTATGTCATCTTCCTTGATGGGATCAACTGTCATACCACACCTATCACTCCGTGATAAGCATGCTTGCTCAACTTGTTTCTTAACATCTTTACCAGTTGGAAGAGTTAGTTATAACTGAGAGGGGGGGGGTGAATCAATGGCCTTAGAAATTTATCCTATTTCAAACTTTAATCCACCAATCAGTACTTCTCAAATTATTAAGTCCCTACAAGATGTATGCCTTTGAAATTCTTGAAACAAATAACTGTCTGTTGATTTACCTTGTCTGTCCTTATTCTCCTTGATAACCGATAAGCAGTAAACTATATTTACTGATACTCAGTAAATATGTAGAGTATACCAGTCAATCCATAAATGCATGTGTAGAATGTAAAACAATAAAGTAATAAATCATACACACATAACACAAGGATTTTAACATGGAAACCCTGTAAAGGGAAAAACCACTGGGACCGGTAACCCAATTTTTCACTCTGCTAAAGTGAGCCCTGTTAGGAGCCAACCATGTTAAAGGTTACAAACACACTGTTAAGTGTGACCTTGTTAGAGGATTTTCTATACATAGGTTGTCACTAAGTATTTGGCATCTACGCTACCATCCTTGAGTCAGTCTCATGACTGTCAATAGGTTTTATGCAAATCTTACTACCATCCTTGAATCAGCCTCCTTCTTAGAATGTCAATAGGCTTTAGGTAAGACCGGTACTACTATCATGAGTCAACCTTCTGGTAATCTATTAGGATATACCTCAGTTACAAAAGACTGTTAAGTCCTTCTCTGTTAAGAGACTTAATGCTTCAATGGTTAAACTAAAACAAAATGACCTCTTTCTAATGCAACTGAATTGTAGATTTTCAGATCTATTTACTTACAATATCTTTATGATCAATGTATCAACACAATTCCTTTGTACTTAAATCTTTCTACTCTTTGATGATGTGCTTTTCTATCCGTCGGTGTCTGCAAAATTCTTTAGCTCTCCCTCAGCTTGATTGATCAAGACTGCATGAAGTTAATCCTTCATCAGTTTCTCTTCAGCAGCTTCTATCGGTTCACTCCCCCATGTATCTGATTACTTATGGACCACTCAGAGAATGAATTATGCTTGTCTCTTAAATAGACATGATTTTCCTTAATTCTTGGTTCTTGATTCTTGGCGTGAAAAACAATCCAACCAATTTATTTATGGATTTAACTCTTGATTTATCTCGTAGTTATCTTCTTGCCAACTGTACAAATCACTTACTTAACTATGGTCGAATAAAAAAAATCAAACAACCAATTAAGTCTATCTGTTAGCTCTGCTAGCTAGATATTTTGTCATTTTCTTATCTCTCTATTCTATTGGTCAATTCTGTAGTTCATTACCAGTGACAACTGCCAATTCCATCGGTGTTGCTTCAGTTAGCTTCGGGATCTCCGTTCATCAGGCATCATTAGATCTTGTTCGTCAGGCAACACTATTTTTATCTCATCGGGCATCCTTTGATTCTACTTTGTTAGGCAATATTGTCTTCTGCTCGTCGGGTATCACTGTGACTTTTATCTCTATCTTTACCAATGGTGTGCACTCTGTTGGTGTATTCTGTCACTTAGTGAGTACTTGACTTTTATGCATTGCTGAAAGCATAACCTTTATTCCATTGATTCTCTGAAGTCTTTGGCATTATGTGTATGACCATATAGATGATATCAAGTTGACATCAATGACAATACAAACCATTAACTAATTTAATGTCTTGCATCATCTTCAACTTAATATAGTCAACCATTTAATCATTTATATCTCATCAATATCTCCCTTTGTCATTGATGGCAACATATTATATTATCATACTATACTATTTCTAATACAATAGGAAATACAATTATTGAGATTCATCAAATTACCAAACAGTTTTCTTTGATAACCGATAAATGTCTGATCGCCGATAAGCTCTGTGTAAGCTTAGATTTTATTCTTGCAGCTTTCCCCCCCCTTTTTTTTGATGTGTTGTGACCTCTATTGGTTTCAATTCTCTCTTTGATTGTTCTACTTCTTTGATGTCTCTGTCTTTTGTTTGCAACTTTTATATCAATTCTCTTCCTTTGGATATGATCTCTCCCTGTTTGGAGTAATCTGATAATGAATAATTTCTGATGATAATATGGAAACATTCTCTCCCTTTGACAACAATGTCAAACAAATATTTTACAAAATATCTAACACTCTGTCAACCAATTTCTTCTTTCCATAATATATTCCTTGAATTTCCCTTATCCTTTATCAATATAACAATCTGCTATAGTGCTTGGTTCTGATATATACCTTTCTGTATATAGATGTAGCGTTGAAGTTCAGCTTTTTCTTGCATCAATCATGTTTGATATGTTGATAATGTATGGTTGATGCAACGTTCAATCCTTTTACTAACTGTTAGACATGGGTTTTACCCCTAGTCTTTTCCTCAGGTACTCAAATGTATCCTTTGGCAGTGGCTTGGTGAAGATATCAACCAATTGTTCATTTGATTGCACATATTCAAGTATAACTTCTTTCTCTTGAACTTGTTCTCTTAAGTAATGATACTTGATGGCAATGTGTTTAGTCTTCGCATGCATGACTGGATTCTTGGCAATATTTATTGAATTGGTGTTATCACAATAAATAACTATTGGTTCTTTGATCTTCATATGCATACCTTCTAGCAGTTGTTTGATCCATGCAATATTCAAGCAGTTTGCAGTGGAAGTAACATATTCTACTTCTATAGTAGACTGAGAGATGCATCCTTGCTTCTTTCTAATCCATGTGAAAAGTTTGTCACCCATAAAGAATGCTCCTCCAGTTATGCTCTTCCGGTCATCAAGATTTCCAGCCCAATCAGCGTCGGTAAACACTTTTAGTTTGAATTTTCCTTCTCTTCCATACCATAAGCCAAATTCCTCAGTATTCTTCAGATATCTTAGTATTCTTTTCACAGTAGTTATATGTGATTCCCTGGGCTTAGCAGAAAATCTAGCAACAATTCCTACTGCATGTGCAATATCTGGTCTAGTGTGCACAACATACATGAGTTTTCCTATCATTGATCTATATAGAGTCTGATTTACCTCTGTTGTCTTGTCTTCCTTTGTTAATTTGCATCTAGTAGCCATCGGTGTTCCAATAGGTTTGGAATCTTCCATCTTGAATATTTTTAGAACTTCTTTGATGTATTTGGACTGAGTAATGAAAATACCTTCACTTTGTTGAATGATCTATAGACCAAGAAAGAACTTGATCTCTCCAAACATAAACATCTCAAATTCCTTGCTCATCTCATTAGAAAATGATTTTCATAGCATATCATTGCCTCCAAATATGATGTCATCAACAAATATTTTAGCAATCAAAGTGTTAGCATTAGTGTCTTCTTTCAAATAAAGATTACTGTTCTCACTAGTCCTTATGAATCCAATACTTGTTAGATAGGAATGAAGTCATTCATACGAGGCTCTAGGAGCTTGTTTTAATCCATACAAGGCTTTTTGAAGTCTACATACCACATTCCTTTTGTCTGGGTCCACAAACCCTTCTAGTTGTTCAATGTATACCTCTTCTTCAAGTATTCCATTTAGGAATGCTAGCTTGACGTCCATTTGATATACCTTGAATCCTTTGTATGCAGCATAAGAAAGTAGAATTCTTACTCCTTCTAGCCTAGCAATGGGTGCAAAGGTTTCTCCATAGTCTATACCTTCCTCTTGTGCATACCCCTTGC
>MU226880.1:2655972-2729541 GCA_018584345.1 Thuja plicata | reverse complement strand
TCAACATCATCATCTGGTTCGGTGTCAGTATCTTCATCTTTGCAAGCAGCTAGATAGCTAGCCTTCTTGCCTTTGTCCTTGTAATCTTGGGTATCACTTCTTTCTGATCGTCAGTAACCTCTGTAATCTTTTTTATCACCTCTGTCAAATTTCTTCTCAAAAGATTTGTTATCACTTCTGTCATCTTTTCTTTTGGGACATCTTGCAGCAAAGTGTTCAATCTCTTTACAATTAAAACATACAAGTGGTAACTTGCCATTGTATTTACCTTTACATCTTAGCATTCTTATTTCCATGAGTGCTTCAATTTCATCTAGATCTTCTTCACTTTCACTTTCACTGTCTCTTCTAGATGAATGTCTCTGACTAGATTTTCTTATTCTCACAGAAGACTTGAATGCAGACTCTAAGCTTGGTAAGACACTATTATAAAAGTAATTCATCTCAAATGAAATCAATCTACCAATCAGGCTATCAAGAGTGACTGTATTATTTTCTACTGCTCTCATTTCTTGAATAGTAGAGACTCTAATAGCATATATGGGCAATAAGGTTCTTAGGATTTTACTTACCACTGTCTCCTCTTCAAGTGTACCTCCAACACCTTGTATAGCATTGACTACTTCTTTTATTCTTGTGTTGTACTGTGTGATATTTTCACCTTCTTTCATTTTGAGATCATCAAACTTTCCTCTAAGGATTTTTTCCTTGGCTCTTAGAACATTTGCATCACCTCCATGTACAAGTTTCAACTTGTCCCACATTGTCTTTGCATTTTTGCAATCTTTGACATCCTCAAATTCAGCATCAAAGAGTGAGGCTGAAAGTTCTATAACCATGCAGTTATGTTCATGCTTTACTATCAATTGATCCACTGTCAGTGGTTCTATAGGCAACACATATTTAGTATCTAAGTATTGAGTAATATCATTGCCAATACTTGATAAGTGAAGCTTTATCTGACTTTGCCATGAAGCAAAGTTGTCTTTGTTCAACTTGGGCACATCTCGTCTATTCATCTTGTGATCTTTTACTTAGGTCTTGAAACCTTCCTTCTAAGCACAAAAGCTTTGTAACCAATTGTTAGTAATACCTAAGAGGGGGGGTGAATCAGTGGCCTTAGAAATTTATCCTATTTCAAACTTTAATCCACCAATCAGTACTTCTCAAATTATTAAGTCCCTACAAGATGTATGCCTTTGAAATTCTTGAAATAGATAACTATCTGTTGGTTTACCTTGTCTATCCTTATTCTCCTTGATAACCGATAAGCAGTAAACTGTATTTACCGATACTCAATAAATATGCAGAGTATACCAGTCAATCCATAAATGCATATGTATAATGTAAAACAATAAAGTAATAAATCATACACACATAACACAAGGATTTTAACGTGGAAACCCTGTTAAGGGAAAAACCACTAGGACCGATACCCCAAATTTTCATTCTTCTGAAGTGAGCCCTATTAGGAGCCAACCCTGTTAAAGGTTACAAACACACTGTTAAGTGTGACCTTGTTAGAGGATTTTCAATACATAGGTTGTCACTAAGTATCTAGCATCTACACGACCATCTTTGAGTCAGTCTCATGACTATCAATAGGTTTTATGCAAATCTTACTACCATCCTTGAATCAGCCTCCTTCTTAGAATTTCAATAGGCTTTAGGTAAGACCGGTGCTACTATCATGAGTCAACCTTCTGGTAATCTATTAGGATATACCTCAGTTACAAAAGATTGTTAAGTCCTGCTCTATTAAGAGACTTAATGCTTCAATGGTTAAACTGAAACAAAATGACATGTTTCTAATGCAACTGAATTACAGATTTTTAGATCTATTTACTTAAAATATATTTTTGATCAATGTATCAATACAATTCTTTTTTACTTAACTCTTTCTGCTCTATGATGCTGTGCTTTTCTATCTGTCGGTGTCTGTAGAATTCTTTAGCTCTCCCTCAGCTTGATTGATCAGGACTGCATGAAGTTAATCCTTCATTACTTTCTCTTCAGCATCTTCTATTAGTTCACTCCCCCATGTATCTAATTACTTATGGACCACTAAGAGAATGAATTATGCTTGTCTCTTAAATAGACATGATTTTCCTTAATTCTAGGTTCTTGATTCTTGGCATGAAAAACAATCTAGCCAGTTGATTTATGGCTTTAACTCCTGATTTATCTCGTAGTTATCTTCTTGCCAACTGTACAAATCACTTACTTAACTGTGGTCAAATAAAAAAAATCAAACAACTAGTTAAGTCTATCTTTTAGCTCTGCCAGCTAGATATTTTGTCATTTTTTGATCTCTCTATTCTATCGGTCAATTCTATAGTTCGTCGCCAGTGACAACTGCTAGTTCCATTGTTGTTGCTTCAGTTAGCTTTAGGATCTGCATCTGTCAGGTATTATTGGATCTTATTTGTCAGGCAACACTATTTTTAGCTCATCAAGCATCCTTTGATTCTTGTTCATCGGGCAATATTGTCTTCTACTCGTCGGGTATCACTATGACTTTTATCTCTATCTTTACCGATGGTGTGCACTCCGCCAGTGTATTCTATCACTTAGTGAGTACTTGACTTTTATGCATTGCTGAAAGCATAACCTTTATTCCATTGATTCTCTAAAGTCTTTGGCATTATGTGTATGACCATACAGATGATATCAAGTTGACATCAATGACAATACAAACCACTAACTGATTTAATTTCTTGCATCATCTTCAACTTAATATAGTCAATCATTTAATCAGTTATATGTCATCAAGAATAACTAGTCCAATCTTAGGTAGTCCAGTCATCTCATGAATTAGATCAGCACTGATGTGGATAGGAACCTCACCTATCTAGTATAGATCATCATGTATCCTACTTAGTAATATCTTCACCCATTCTAGCTCATAGAACTCGTGCGCATTGGAATACTCAAAGATAGGGTTATCAGTGAGATGCGTGTATTCATTCTTGAATGTATAATCTGATTTCATCATAGATCCCATGAGAGATGCAATGCTATTGTCTCCAACAGTTTCCTTTTTGCAATAAACATATGCATGGTTGTCTTCCACATGAACGAATCCAAGAAGGGTTCTAGAGAATGCTTCCTTGACATCATCTAGTATGGATTTGACTGGATGCTTCTTAAAAAAAAATCTCTTCCTCTCAATAATGTTAAATATAACAGGGGTTGCCATACTTACTTGTGATTAGGTTAAATAGGGTTTCACGACAATTATGAAATGGCATGACTACTAGGGTTCCATTCCAATTGATAATCCATTCACAAACCAACTGATCCTTTAAACCGAAGTTCTTTGATGCTCAATACTTGTCTGCTCCTTGAATGATTCTATCTCAAATGCAAATTGAGGTCTTAAGATCTCTTACCAAATTTATATAAAGGTTAATTGCATTTAATGCTCATTGTCGTAAAGCAGTTTATAGAGAGATTTTCAAACTTTGTTTTGAATGAAGTAAGGGCAATGCATGAATGCGTATAGCCTTAATCTATGATCACATGCATGAATACATAGGCGCATACTCAGAGGTGAGTATACTAGCCATGAAGGGGTTCAAAGCTAGAATAGCTCCCTCTAAGACCATGAGGGTAAATTATCCAGAAGTAGAAGGTGCATCCACTAAGGAAGCATCTGCTACCTTGTTCTCTATATTATCCTTCTTTACTTCAACCCATATTTTATTTGAGTTGGATTTAGCTTCCACAAATTTAACTTCTCCTGATTCTTCAAACAAAGACTTCTTAGGATTCTCTTATTCTTTTGTTCTTGATCTACAAAATATTGAGATGTGTCCTGCTTTTCCACATGAGTGACAAATGATAGGAGTTCTAATGTTGTTGCTCATCATGTTGCATTGCTTGGCTATGAGTCCATTGTAGTTACATATTTGGCATGTAATGTTCTGCAAGTTCCTTTGAGGTTGGTTTCTCTGATTGAATTGAGTTTGATTCCTTTGTGGTTTTTTTCTTTGATTAGTTCTGCAATGAATAGCCCTATGACCAAAATTATTATAGGAGTAACAATAACCATTGAAGGGTCTTACATTCTTACAATCTCTTTGCAAGTGTCCATGCTTGTTACAGGTATAGCAAGTATGGTTGACTTCCTTGTGCTTATCTTCTGCTTTAGTCTCTTCATGATTTTCAGTTTTCTTTTCTTCTGAAGATTCCGTTAGAGCTTTCTTTATTTCTTGTGATGAGTTGATCTCAATTTCAGCTAAACTGTATCCCATACCAGTGGTGTCACCTTTTATCTTTTGTGCATAGAGCTATGATTGAATCAGATCAGAGCTCATGTGTAGTTTATCAATCTTGTCTTTTGTACCTAATAATTCAGTTTCAATTTTGTTCTTGATATTTTCCAATTCCAAGATTTTCATATTGGCTTGCATGAGTTCATCATCCAACTATTTGTTTTCTTTTTTCTTCTCTTCAATAGTTGTTAAGATATCAGTTAACTGATCATTCAATTATTCTATCTTATCTTTCACATACTTGTTCTCTTCATTCAGTTTCAAATCATTGTTGGAGCACTCTTTTAGTTCTTTCCTTAGTTTCTTGATAAGCATTTGTGAGCCATCAAATGTTAGTTTGAGTTCTTCATTTTCTTTCTCAGATCTGTCTAGATCTTCAAGGGTTTCTTCAAGATTATTTTGTAGATGTTTGACTTCTGTTGAATCCATGATCTCCTCAAGTGGTTAGGCTTTTCTCTCTGAGGACTAGGCTCTAATACCAATTGTTGGAAACATTGAGAGGGGGGGTGAATCAGTGTTTAGCTTATTGTTCAAATTCAGCAACTTAAACATAAATCAAATATACATTCAATGAAGCATAAAACAAGATCACATAACACTTGATATTATTATGGGGAAACCTTGATTAGAGGAAAAACCCCAGTGGGAATTCATACCCACAAATATTGTACGAGTATAATGAGCCTGTTAAAGTTCCTTTGCCATGTTAGAAGCAGTCTTTACAATATGCGTACAATGACCTAGTTAAGGGTCTGACCCTATTAGGAGTCTTTTATAATTAACCCTATTAAGGGTGAGGACTCACTATCCAAGAGCTCACTTCTCAAAGAGAAAGAAGGCTACAACCTCCTGAGAATAGATATGCACTATATCCAAAAAATAACTGCTGTATGTGACATAGATGTCTAATCAGTTCCAGTTATCTGTTTATGCTCTTAACTTCTTTAAGGTCTCTTTCTCATACTAATATCTTCATACTACTCTACTATACATCTTCTCTGACTTATTCGATGACACTTCAAATGTATCTTTGCATTACATATATATATCTTTATGCCTTAATAGACGCGACTCAAAATAAGACCATAGTCGGCCCAAAAACATAATACACAATGCTTGCAAAAAAATTGGATTAAGCATGTTTACAAAAATGTTTAATACATACTTAAAAACTTATTACAATAGGAGCTTAGCCTTTACATAACAAAAGATTGCACACTAATCAATGCAATGAAGTCGGCTTCATACTCTATATTCTGGACTTCTGGTGAACTTGTTCTTTCTGTAACTTGTCCATACTGACATTCCGTACCATGCGTGTATAGGGTAAGAATAATAAAATACCATAGAGCTTAAGTCTGAATGTGCATATCCTTAGGTGATTGTACGCATGTGCATTGATGCCTTGATCGACTACAAGTCACTGTTCTATTATGTCTTCTATTCTTAGCCAATTTTCCACTTCATAGTTTATTGTGAAAAGTTCATGTGACTTTGATGTCATAATGACAACACAAAATAAGTCATATACTCCCTGGGAGTCAACTTGCCAACATATTATTTGTCCATGTAGGTTTCCTTCTTTGGTTGTTTCATCTCAGACTTACATTCATATGCTTTATGTCCTTTCTTGTTACATTTATAACAGAATCCTATGAATGAAGATGTAGATTTAGGAATACCTTTCATTTTTCCTCTGCATACATTTGATGTATGGCCTTGCTTTCCACAGTGATTTCATGTAAGCTTTCTTGGTCTTGAATTTGTTTAAAAATTCTTTTGATTAGATTGATTTTATGATTCTCCATTTTTGGTAAAACCTAGACCGGTACTGTTGTTGACTCTTCGTTGTCCATCAAGAAAATCATCCATTCTTTTATTTCTTTCTTCAGCCTTTTTGATAATTTCATTATGTTGTTGTTGAATTAGTATTTCATGTTTTAACTTTTCATTCTCATTCCTTGGTTCACTGATAGCTTCTATTCTTTCAATGAGTTCAACATTCATTGTGTTTGCCTCTTGACTCATAAGAATAATCTGATTTGTAACTTCATGGTGATGCTCTATAAGTCTTTGTATTTCAGACTCTTTTTCTTGCACATTTTATGTGATCTTTCTTCTATAATCAATAGCTATTATTCTTTCTTTCTCAGCTTTTCTAGCATTTTTCATGACATCAATCATCCTTACCATCTATGTCTCTTGACCGATTTGCAGAGATTTAACTTGTCCAGCCAGATGTAGATTGATTTCTATTAGGCTTGTGATGCTTTCTTCTACTGAATCTGATGCTTTGCTTGTAGTTGATCCTGAAGACTCAAAGAAATCTATTATCTCTTCCTTGTGATAATCTATCTCATTAAAATGAGATTCCATATTCTTTCTTTCATCTAGCAGTTGTCTCATGCTGATTCTAGCTTCTTTATATTGTTCAAAGAACATCTAAATTTCAAGCTTTTTGTTCTCAATATTTTTATCAAGTCTGTACTTCTCCATTGTATGATCTTTTCTCTTAATCCTTTAAGATTTCCAAGAAGATACTTAGCTCTGATACCAATTGTTGGGATTAATGGGAAGTATGAACTAAGAGGGAAGGGGGGAATCAGTACCTCTAAAAATTTTGTATCCCTTTTTCAATTAACCTTTGTAATCAATTGTATATCCATTCAATCTGATTTATACTATCTTGATGTGAGTTATATCAATTCATAACATTAACATACATGTGAAAATTCATAGAAACATTGAAGAAAGTAAATTGACACATAACACGAGATATGATATCACAAAAAACTTCTGTGAGGAAGTTAAAACTGCGGTGGGGATGGCACCCACAAAATCTTCACTATCTGTAGATTGGAAGGGGTCTGTTAAGGATTACAATTTGATCACTTCTGATGATCTACCCTATTAGGAGTATTGGTGGAGACTTGTTAAATTCCACTCTTTTAGGAGCTTTAGCAACACTATTGAGTGTGTACTCAATTAAGAGATTTGTTGTTGGATGGTTAAATCCACCTTCCTTGAAAGGATTTTTTCACTTTGCTCCACTTTTTAGAATGATAGAAAATTACAAATTGACCTAGTAAATGCAATCTCCTATTGCTCATATAGATCCTATTTAGTTCACATGAAAACATTATCACCTAATTGTGATTGAATAATACCTCTGATTCTCGGTATGCTTTGTTCTTGGTTCTTGCTAACCAAATTCATCTTTTGTTGTCCTTGTTCTTGAAACTCTCAATCTAATCCATAGATGTGCTCGTCTGATTCATTAATTTTCTCCTCTCTCTTCATATCATCTATTTATCCATAATAATGGATCATTGCATCATCTATTTATAGATGGATTGACTTCGTCGAGTTATGATAAAAACAATGTTAACTTTAAGATCAGGTTTAGAACTTGTACCTAGATCTCCTAGTCTATGTATTTTAAATCAGTTAGACTAATTAAAGAACTTACATTTATGTATCTTGTCCCTAAAGAAATGGATTTAGAACAATTAAATATCCTATAAATAGAATACACATGCTTTATCTGACGTGAAAAGTCAGATCCACTTTTTATGGGCTACAATTGACTTTTGATTCTATTTGTTGGTCATGTTTGTCTGTCCTTTGGTTTGGTTCTATTTGTTGTACTATATCTGTCTTGTCAGTCTACACTATAACTTTCATATTGGGTTCCTCTTATCTTTCTATCTTTTCAATTTTAGTTTACACACTAACATGTGTCATCATTTTTCTTTTCTCTTAGTCATCTTCGGTGATCTCTTAGTATCTGATCTTTGGTTTTCTCACGTCCTATCTTTCGATGTAAGCTTACCGAAAGTGTTGTTTGCATACTAATGGAAATTTAATGTCATCAACTACATATTTTTAAGCTACCATCATCTTAATTATGGCCTCTTCTCTTTTTTTCTGATCCTCAGTAGACAGAGTTCCCCATTGTCTAAGCTTATGATATTGTAGATTGCCTATTTTGATGATTGACTCTGCAATTTCATCAATTGTTTGTGGTATTTTGGCCTTTTTTGCACAAATTCTTTGTTCTCTTTCATCTACTTCAGTATCATCCTTGTCTTATCTTCCTCTTACATATTTCATCATTGTCTCAATGTTGGTTTCTCGGTTGAGGCTTTTCTTTTTTGATATGTTCTTAAATTGCCTTTCTTTAATGGTGGCGAGTCTACCTTTGTTGTTTTGCTCCTTTTTCTAGATGCAGTTGTTATTTGAGTAACTTTTGTTTTCTTGGCCTGTGGTGGCTCTACATCTGATTTTGTAGACTCTAAATCACTTACCTCTTTACTTTCACCGATGGGTGTCTATTCCTTGGTGATGTCTACTGATTGTTCCAACTCTTCATTAGTTACTGAAAGTTTCTTCTGAAGTGTATTCACCATTCATTTTTTCTTTTTTCCTATTTTTGTGACTAATCAACCAATCTTAATTCTTGACTCAGCTTCTTCATATGTGCCAAATATGCTTAAAGATTTGTCAACTGGTTCATTCAGTAGGGCTTCAATATCTCTTGTAACCATATCTATGTCAATTTCATAGTCTAATAGTGGTAACCATGTTGTTCTTGGCTTGGCAACTTTGATGAGTGTTGTGTTGATGTCAACTACAAAATATATCTCATCCTTGTATTGTTCAACTGACTAGACAAGGATTCTCATCCTCTTCTATATTCTATTCTTGAGTGATGTAAAATATGCATCCAATAGTGGTATGAAATTATCTCCTAGTGATTTAATGGAATCAATAATCTATGTTGTGATAGGTCGGTTGGTGTCCCAAGTGAGATTACAGATGGAAGGAAAGAAATTATGGAATTAAAAGAATGTGCACATTAGTAGGGAACCAAACTTACATGTATTAGACTGGGATGATCTAATTGTTCTCATGTTCTCTTCAAGTTGTTTCAGTAGCAGCTCAGCTAGGTCAAGTTGTAGTCCCTTCTTTACTATTTTGTATGCAGTGTCGACTGCTCCACAAGAAACATTGTTCATTCTGCTGGCTTGAAATATTTTATATCCAAAGATATACACACAAAATTCAATTTTAGGGTCAGTGATTGAATTGATTTTCAGACCTCCATCATCCGACATGGCTCCAATTAACTTTTCAATCTCTGGGCATCCAGGGTGTCTTAGGGCTTTTTCTTTCTCAGTTATAGGGTATCTAGTTACTACGTGAATCACATCCTTTGTGATTTTATTGGGTTCATCTAACCACATCTTTCCTTCATGCACTCGGCTAAGCACAATGCGAATCCATTCTATTTTGAAATCTTTTGGTAATAGTAGGGCATTGGTTAACCCTTCACTTCAATGTGCTTGTACTCGTCCCTTAGGTTACCATCCTTGCATAGATTCTAATAAGATTCCTCAAGCTCAAATTCTCCAATCTCTGCAATTTTGTAGTGGATGTATGCACAGATGTCTTCAACCAGTAAAACCCTAGGTGGGATACTCAAAAATGCTCCTTTGTCGGCGGGTTGAATAGAAACTATTACCAATTTAGTTTGCATACTAAATTGGTAAGTTGACAATGCTTTTATATTGAATTATGGATTGGAGAGTTCCTGTCCTAAGTTGCATAATTGATTGAATTTAGAAGATAAAGTGCACATGCAGTATGACAACTATAAACATTAAAATATTGTACAAAGGTACACCCCTTTAACACTACTATTCAACTAATGAAGATAAAATACATTGTTTTTGCATTCATGTTAACACTGGTATTATGCTCTAAGCATTGATCATATTCAAAATTTCAAATTCATAATTGATCATTACATTGTGCATTCAAGTTGAATTTAATAAACAAGCATTCCTTAAAAGTTACATCTTTAATATTGAGAACTTAGAGAAGATATCCAATTCTTAAAGTAAGAGAAGAGCATAAGAAGGTTTAGGGGTCCATGCATTACCTTAAAGAGGTCTTTTGCATGTTGGAGATGATTGACTGCATAATCTAAATTTTCATGTCTTTAGCCTTGTCTCTGTCTTAGGTCTTCTTCTGGTTTTGTCCTGCATCATGGAGAGAGAAAATAGTTAGATCCAAATTGGATCTAAGAAATGCATAGATACCTAAAAAAAAGCATACTACAATCACACTTTCAGAACTGGAGATCAACCAGTAACATCAATACAATAGCAAAATATGCATCTACATCAACTGAATAAAAGTATCAAAGGGACATGACTTCGTGAAACCTTTTACTACATATAGTTATTATCTTGCATTATTCAAGAGTTGTTGATTGTAAACTAGGAAGAATCTGAATCAAAGGGACTTAGTTCTCATAACAGTGAAACCTTTTTTTTAGAACATCAACATGTTAAGTTAGTAAACCCCACCAACAAACCAAGATTCATGCATAAATATCATGGCTTATGACACTTACATACAAACATTGATTTACTAATTGTATCCACTAACCTGGCATGTGGACTTATGGTGTGTGCAAACAAGTAAGACTAAGGTATATTCAAAATGCAAAAAGAAACATAATGCAGAATTTACAAGTTGCATATTAAATAAAAGAAAATGCAGTGAAGGTCACGAGATTAAATATGCAAGAGTACTAAGATTTCATGAGTTCAAAAAAAAAATTGAAGAATACAGTAACATTTCTAAAATGTGCCTATGAAATGAAAAGATTTCATGAAGATAATTGTTCCTGATTGACGTTGTACAACCAACAAGAAACAAAACTGCAGATCAAAAATGAGGTGACACTATACCTTATCATTATACAAAGCAAGGATTGAATATTATGTAATGCTATTTTGAAACATGCATATGGAATCAGCAATAATGTATCAAAATAGGGAAATGATAGCAGTGTAACACCCCAAAATTGGCATCATGCAACCCTAACCAATTTTGTTGCATTTGTCATGTTTTTGAATCATCAAAGTCCTATTGTACTAGGCAATTCTGAGTTTTGACTGACTCTCTTAGACCTAAGTGTCAAACATAGAAAATCCTAAATCTACATTAATCATACATTATATTTAATTCCTAAAATATCAATTGGCTAAATAAACCCCATGATTGAATTAATTTAATTATAAAGTCCTAGCACTTTAATTAAATTAAATTCACCCCTTTTAGCTAAAATACATAAAAAGGAATTAAATAAATATCCTCATTTCAATAATTGAATTTAATTATTCAAATAATTGAGAAAATATATTTATGAGGTCATACTTTATTTATTTAATTAAAATTCTCTCAAAAATCTTCTCTCCAGTTTAGAAATAGAAACTTTGAATTAACTATGCTTTAAAGAGAAAGAAAACAGTTAAAATAAGAAAGAAAATAGTTAAAAACAAAGAGAAAACAATTCATTGTTTTCTTTTAAAGAAATCTTGCTAATTTGAACTGGCTTTTCTATTTGTTTTATTTCAAAAAGGAAACTTTCTATTTTGAACAGGCTCTCAATCTATAAAAGAGCCCCCATTTCTCATTCAAACCCCAGTCTTTTTTATGCATTGTTAGAATAATGAATTCTTGCTACATTTTATCATCTCATTTCTAGTTAAAAGCTCTCATTTGCAATAGATTAATGTCAATTTCTTATATTAATTACATTGCAATCATGTCTTAGTTTAATTTCATTTCAATTTTTTAGAATAATCTTGAATCTTTCAATATCATTTAGATTAATCTTGCATTACATTACATCATATTCATGGAGAAAATCCTTCATTCCTAGATTGGTCTATGGTTGTGAGACTCTCATTCTGAGAGCTATTTGAAACCCCATCTAGATAGAAGGAAACAGATCAAATCATACAGGCATGCAGGATGAATAACTCATATTCACTTCTGTATGTGGCTGATGAACAAGGACTATGTTGAAGTGTATGGTTGAATAGCAAGGCCAAATTTAACATATACATTTCTGGCGCCCACCATGGGGCCCAAAAATTTACTTTGTGGACTCATTCTACACTTTTTTTGATTAATTCTAGTTTTTGTTTGTACGGCTCTATAATGAAAATTCGCATGAACTTTCTCACATAACCATGCGAAGTTTTGCAAGTATATTCATTTATTCGCGTGTGTATCTGGGTTTCTTTGCATGGATCGTAATACTTCTTCATGCGACATTTGACACTAGTGATTTATAAATTTCAATTTTTGATATCTCTGTTTCTGCTAATTTCTAAACACTAATGGTTTTTGTTTGTTGTTGACTGTGTTTTCTAGTTTTATCTCTAAAACAGCTTAACAATGGTTTGCAGGACGCTGAAATGAAGAAATAAATTACAAAATACTAATGTATTTACTGCAAGACACTGTCAAAGACATATGTGTTTTCACAAAACTCTCATGTCTATTTTTAGTAGTTAGAACACACTTCAGTTGGTGCTTAAAATGAATCATTGTCTTGCGTGATTGAAGCATTTTCTAGTTTATAATTCCAAGAACTATATGAATGTATCCTCTCCCCTTGCCTTTATGGATCTTGGGTGTAAGAGAAATTCATATGATTCTTCTAGTGTGGCTACCTCCCAAGAGCTTTAGAAGATCCAGTGAGAGTGGATGCCCAACCGATAACAAGCTAAATCTAAGCTCTTCCAAATCGGTATATAAAAAATACCATTGTGATTAATCTCATAATGGATAGGTGTGAATTCGCTGTGGCAACCAAAATCTCCTCTAGTACCCTAGTGGTGCATTAAAGTCTTGACATCGTTAAGGTGAAAGCCTTACTTTGAAAGGATTGGGAGAGCCTCCTTAATTGGGAAAATGACTTGATCACAACAACCTGAACAGATGTCCTTACTACAAACTATTGTTATAGTATCCAAAAACCCTCTATCTGTTGGTGTGGAAGGTTAGAGACCGACTAAGATGCCCCACACTTTTATGGCTCTTAGTAGAGACAAAAACCCTTTGGGAAGCAATTCCTTTGGGGTTTGAAGCTTTGTGTGCTTGAGAAGTGAGTGCACATGTAAGGAGGAGCCCGCGCCTCCAAGATTCTAAGTTGTTTGCTATGAGTAAGTATAGTTGAACTTCGATTCAAGTGGGGATTCAACAACTACTGCCTGGCTATCCTAGGATTGTGATGTATCTATTCTGGTACGAAAAACATTCTTCTTAATGTGTTTTGTGTGGGTGTATCATTTAAACAATCAAAACAAACGTCAAATCACACTAACTATCAAACTTGAACATGTCCAAAACAATCTGTAACTTGAACTCTCTATTAGAAAATAGCATGATCTTGTCTCAAAAAATGTAATCTAGTCGTAACTATCTGATTCTGTAGAATTTCACTTTTCACTACCAAGTCTCACGCAAAATTCTGCCATCTTCACATCGGTATCTGAGAAACTTCGCATGACATGCTGGCAATAGTCACACAAAATTCTGCAATCTTGTCATTTTTTCACCAGTTTGTCACTTTTATTCACCATTCTGTCATCATAATTCTTGTGGGATTGCATAGTTTCACACGAGCCTTTGAGAAACTTTGCGCAAGAACATACTTCTTCATGCAAGTCTGAAGCATTTTGTCAAAATAGCGAGAAATTTCTAGTTTGTCCAACGTACTTCTGCTAATTGTGATTTCTGTTCTGGGTCTATTTATCTGCCTTCTATCTTCACATAGTCTGCAACATGGTTTCTTAGGTTAAGAACTACGTGATTCTTTCTTAAACTGGTATTGTCTCATACCTTTTGGTCAATTTCTGTTGTGTCCTCATGCCTTGTGTCGCAATAGTCATCTCTTGGTTTTTTAGACTCATTTCCAATGATTTTCACCAAGGATACTTCACCTTTTGGCAGTTTCTGTAAATTTACTTTGAGATAGTTTCAAGTGTGGTCCTAGTTCACATCCCTTGTACAATCTTTGTCTATGATTGTTATGTGCTTTCCACACCATTACTGACTACATCTAGTGAGGAATCATCTTGATCTCCCTCTCCCGTACTTTGACCTTATGTCAAATGGTCATTTCCAGTGGATTTTAGTTAGGTTTGAAACCCTTTGTTCCAAGAGGACCCAAATTCTGAAAACACTCAACCTTATCATACTGAGTCTTTACACATTGAACACTTACATTCTAGCAAGATGGAAAATCATGACCAATCAGGTGAACATAGAAGAGATGATCTCTCTAAAACCAGGGGTAAATTCCCTTTTAAAGACCCTCCTCCTAACGAAGAGAAAGAAATAACCCAAGGGGATATCTTAGAAGCTTGCAATAATAAAAAATTCATGAGAATGATGGAATTCCTAATGAAAGAAGAGAAGGAGAAATACCTTCTTGAATTGGCCAAACAAGGAGCCAAACTCCCCTCCAATTACAAGGTAGAGACACTTGTTGAGAAAGAAGAAGAAACTGGAAACTCCCACTTGCAAAATAAAATGCAATGCATGCAAGAACAACTCATTCAACTCATGAAGGATAAAGACAAACACACTACACAATTCATACTGGAAAGTATTTTTCCATTCATGTTTGATAAGAGTCTATGCATGCCTCCTTTTCCAAAAGGAGTTGAACTTCCCAAGTCTGATAAATACTTGGGTACATCTGATCCCCAGGATCATTTGAGAGATTTTGGTGCTCTCTCCATGGATTTTATACATGATACAACCTACCTCATGTGGCTCTTCCCATGTAGTTTGGGAGGGCCAGCTATGGAATGGCTCTCTAGGCTACCAAATGGCATCAAAACTTTTGACGAAATTGCCAATTTGTTTCTACAACACTATTCTCACAACATCCAACATCTGGTTCACATCTGAGATCTTTGCAACTTGAAAAAAAATCATGGGGAATCCTTCTTAACATTTATCCAAAGATGGAGACAACTTTATATAAGATATTCTCACAAAATACCTGAATCTGAAAAGTTGGACATCTTTCTAGACAATATTCTTCCCAACTTTGGGTATCAAGTACAGTTGCAAGGTCCTTTAACCTTTGATGACATGATTAAGAAAGCTATGAGAATTGAGATGTTTATGGTTAAGAAAGGAGAAATGACCTTACACAAGGAAAATAAACAAGGGTCTTCCTCCTCAAGTAAATATAAACCCAAATTTCCCAAAAAGAACTAGAATGTTGTGAATGATGGATTTGTAGAAAATGTTACTCCCAAGCCTTCAAAGGTTGCTTTCAATCTCACTACCACAATGTAGGTAGCCAAGGCCACTGAATAGGCTGTGACAGAATCCAAACCAAGTACTTTGCATTTTTCTTTCTCTAAACCTTGGGCTCCTAGACCCAAGCATGAATTCACTCCTTTAGGAGAACCTCTTAATGTGGTTTACAAGACTCTCTTGGACAACCATTTACTCACTCCACTAGATAATTCATGACCTTATGATCTGCAACCAAGATCGTCTTGGTGGAATGAATCCTCTTATTGTGATTTTCACCAAAACAAAGGTCATAAAATGGCTACTTATCTTAAATTACAGCATAAAGTCCAGGATCTCATCGATAGTGAGGTTATTATTGTGGGAAGTCACAACAAGAACTTAGACCACCAAGATTTAAATATCCATTTCCCCCTCATGGGAAAGGTGAGTCATCCAAAGGAAAAAATATGGATGCCAAGGTCAACTATACATACACCAATAACGATAATGCCATTAATATGGTTGAGCCTATTGATACTAAATACTATAATGTTTTCATTCTCAAGGGAAGGGAAGATACTCCCAAGCCCAAAACTCCTTTCATCTTGCAAGGGTCTATGCCTTAGTTCTATGAACAAGAACAGTCTCAAGTTAGTGCAAACATTGTTACTCGATCTCATGTTAAGATAATTCTCAAAGGCCATGAGCCTTCTACGTCTACACCAACAAAACCTGTAGACAAAACTAGTGTTCGCTTTGCCAATAAGAATCCAAAATTGGGTTCCTTGTCTAATGCTGCCAATTACAGCATTCTAGAGTAATTATAATGTACTAACGCTCAGATCACCATCTTTGAGCTGCTGAAAATCTCCCTCGCTCACAGGGAGATCCTTGATAAATCCCTCACCGAGGTAAATGTCCCAAAAGATCTCGATCTTGACTGGTTTTAATCTATGGTAGGTTACTTGACCTCCTCCCATTACTTGTCTTTCTCTGAGGAAGATGCCCATTCTTTGAGTCACCCAAATAATAACCCCTTGCACATTGAATTCATGATTGGTCCAAAGTGCTACGTCGTGTTCTCATAGATAATGGTGTTGGCATCAACATTTGCTCTACTAGTTTCCTTACTGAGTTAGGCTAGTGCGAAGACTTCATAGATGCTCGCATAAAGATTACTATTAAAGAATATGATGAAGAAGAAAAAAAATCTAAGGGGCTAGTTGTGTTGCCAATCAAAGTTGGCCCTATTGAAAGGGATGTTATTTTTCAAGTGATTGACATTCCTTTAGCATACAATATTCTATTGGGAAGGACATGGATCAACAAAATGCAGGTTGTCCCTTCAACATACCATCAGTGCATTAAGTTCCCATTCCAAAGCTCTGAAGTGACTATACCTGCTAATACACACTATGATTGCAACACACTCACAAAATCTACTGATATCTTTGTACCCACCAACAGAGAGTCTATTGAGCTCCTCGAGACTAAACTAAAGGAAATGGAAAAGGCTCTAACACTCAAGGAAACTAACATGGGAGGATATCAAATTAAACCTGTACTATCTGTTACATCTTTTCCTTTGTCTCCATGTTCTTTTGGGAGAACTTCTGAGAGAACTAAACCTTCTATAGTTCTTCCTTAAATAAAATATGGTGGTACCTTTGTACATGCCATAGTACCATTAGAACAAGAAGCTGAAAATAGGGCTATCAAAGCCTGGATATATAAAGGAGAGGACACTTCTGAACAAACCACTCCACCTTATGACATAAATCCTGAACAGTATGGCAAAGGTCTAACTATTATGCAACGCTTTGGGTACAAAGGAAATGGTTCTATAGGTGCAAATCATAATGGATTGATTGCACCACTTGAAGCTATTGGTTTCCAGACATGTGACTCTATAGGTATAGGATTCAAGAAGCTCACATTTCAATTGGGGATAAACCTATTTGTACCTCACACAGATCAACAACCAACACCTGAAGAGACATCTAAAATTGAAGAGTCCAAAGATAGCTCAGAGGAAGACTACTTCCCTTGTCCCATTCCTCTAGATTTGGCAGCATTCTTTGCTGAGCCAAATGAATTTATACCATGTGTTAGTATAGTCATGAATGATAGTGATTTTGATAAAACCACTCCACTTTCTCCATTAACCTACGAGCAGTGGAAAGAAATGTACATTGTCAATTCAGGTCATCAAGGTGATTTGTACATACCACCACACTTCCAAGAGCAATTTGAATAGGAGAAAACCCAGCCACTCCTCACTAAACAAGAAGTAGATGATGCCGCAAGCATTGATGAAGAACCTATGTCAAAAGGTGCTTATCTCACCATAGCCAAAGTTTTAGGTAGAACTCACCCAAACTGGGGACAAAGGGTTGATTTCACTCATGTTCTTGATATGACTCCTAATGATGAAACACACTCTCATGAATATGAGTTCAACAGCTTGTCATATGCCACCTCTGATAGAGATATAGATACAATTCACACACATGAAAACCTTCTTGACGTAAGTGAAGGGTCTAGTGTAAGGTCAAACGAGTCTGATTCCATCGTTGTTAATGTGTCATCTAATATGGTCACTAGGATTCAAAGGAATTTGACTACACCTTTGGATGAGATTTCTCTAGGTCTCGACTTGCTCGTCTGTGCTTTTGATGATTATACGGTGAACACACTTGAACCCGTCACTTCTCTTATACTCTGCCATCCTGAGCTTATAGACTGGAACTCTCCCTTCCCATCTAAAAAATTCCTTATGTTCCAAAAATATTATGCTCTCACCTATTACCTCAATGTTGTTGAACCTGTAACATCCTCCACTAGCGAAGAAAGTGTCAACATAACTAGGGCTGATATCAAGTATCTTAGTCATAAAATCAAAAGAAGAAAAAATAGGTGCTCTGATGGTGAAAACCACATTGTGGCAGTGTCAGAGCCTAAAAGAGACAAAATAAAGGATCTATCCAAGGGTGAAAACCTCTCTAAGGTGCCTGAGGATGAGATACTTGATACGCTTCTAAGTCATTTCCAGGAATGATCATCTGTGCTTATTGAACCAACTCAACCAATCAACTTGGGTATAGAAGATGAGCCTCAGATCATTCATTTGGCACAATCATTGTCTGAGGCAGAAAGAGAGGAATTCATTACATTCTTCCAGAGAAAAAAGATTAACTTTGAATGGAAATATTCAGACATGCCAAGATTAGACCCTAATCTAATCATGCATCATTTGTACATTGCACCAGGTGTCAAAACTGTCAAGCAAAATATTTGAAAAATGCATCCACATGTGGCTCTACTTGTCAAAGCTGAATTGGAGAAACTTCTTAAGGTAGTATTTATTAGAGCAATTGACTATGTAGAATGGATCTCTAACATTGTTCCAGTATCAAAACATGATAAATCTATTCGAGTCTGCACAGACTTCAGAGACTTGAATAAGGCATGTCCTAAGGATGACTTTCCATTTCCCAATATTGATATGATTGTAGATATGACATCAAGATATGAAATGTACTCACTAATGGATGGTTTCTTTGGCTACAGCTAGATAAAGATTGTGCCAAAGGACCAAGACAAAACTTCTTTCACATGTGCATGGGGCACTTTCTGTTGGAATGTCATGCCCTTTGGACTCAAAAATGTTGGTGCTACATATCAGAGAGCTGTCACCACCATATTTCATGACATGATGCATAAAAAAATGGAAGATTATGTTGATGACACTCTAGCTAAGAGCATGAAATGAGAGAAACACCTTGAAAATCTAGGTCCTATACTAGATCGTATGGAATAGTTTAGTCCGAGGCTCAATCCTAAGAAATGTGCATTCGGTGTAACATCTGGAAAATTTCTTGGTTCTATCATCTCTGTGAAAGGCATCAAAGTGGATCCTAAGAAAGTTCAAGCTATCATGGAAATGCCACCACCAAAGAATATTAGTCAAATGAGAGGACTTCAAGGCTGGTTATAGTCTATCTAGCGCTTCATCTCACAACTGGTGGAAAAGTCACGACCATTCACCAAGACTTTACACAAGGGTGTGTCTTACCAATGGAACAAGAAATGTGATGAGGGGTTCACACAAATCAAATAGTATCTTGCAAACCTGCCAATATTGATGCCTCTTATTCATGGGAGGCCACTTATACTTTACATTTCTGCTACAGATACATCATTGGGCATCCTATTAGATCAAGAAGATCAGAACAACAAAGAAAGGGCTATCTACTACCTTAGTAGAACTTTGGTCTCATATGAAACAAACTATTCTGTTATAGAGAAGGCTTGCCTCATAGTGGTATTTGATTCACAAAAACTACGACACTACATGTTGGCCCATACTACACGCCTTATTGCTAAAATTGATCCTCTGAAATATTTTCTCAGTAAAGCTACCCTCATAGGTAGACTAGCTAAATGGGTCATGCTTCTTAGTGAATTTGATATTGAGTATGTAGAAAGAAAATCCATCAAGGGCCAAGCTATTATAGATCAATTAGCAGAAGCACCTCTAGTAGATCATCAACCATTGAACATTGAATTCCTAGATGAGTCCATATTACTTCTCACACATCGATCCTGGACTATGTTCTTTGATGGCTCATTTACCCAATAGGGGTTAGGTGCTAGTATACTTCATCACACCTCAAAGGTACTCTTTACCAAAAGCATACAAGCTATTGTTTCCTTGTACAAACAACATTACCAAGTATGAAGCCTTGATCAATGGTATGAAGATCGCCCTTGAGTGGCGAGTGGATGAGCTCAATGTACTTGGAGATTCACAGTTAGTCATCAATCAAGTAAATGATATCTACCAGACAAAAGATGACAAACTGGTGCCTTATAAATAGTTGGTTGATGACCTCAGAAAGTATTTTGTTCACATCACATTTCAACAAGTTCCAATGGAAGATAATAAAGTGCTAGATGCAATGGCTACTCTTGCTTCCATGTTACAGATGCTAGAAAATTATTTTCGACATGAATTCCTAGTGGAGATGTTACGCCACCTAGTCTATGATTCCCCTGAGTCCCAGATGATATGTTCTATCATTGGACATGACTCATGCCGCTACCATCATATTTAATCCTACCTTCATGACCAGATTGTTCCAGACACTTACACCTGGAATGAGAAATGTCACTTAATCCACAGTGCTTCACGGTTTGTCATCATAGCTAACGACTTGTATATGCACAGTCTAGACAGTACCCTCCTTAGGTGTTTAAAACCTGATGAGTCCAAATGTGTGTTAATAGAGGTGCATGAAGGAATTTGTGGGTCTTACTCTAACGGCCTAACACTGGCCCATAAACTTATTAGAGCTGGTTACTATTGGCCAGATATGGAAAAAGAAGCTACATAGTTTTCTAAGTCTTGCAAACAATGTCAACTACATGGTAATCTGATTCACACTCCAGCCAAGGAGCTTATTCCCTTCATTACTTTCTGGCCATTTCAACTATGGGCCTTTGACTTGGTGGGTCAGATTTATCCCTCATCCTCAAATGGACATAAGTTCATCATCACAGCTATAGACTATTTTACCAAATGGGTGGAGGGAGTCCCTCTCACCATTGCCAATGGAAAATTAGTAGCTATGTTCATTCTCAACTACATCATTTGCAGGTATGGTGTACCCTCAAAAATAATCATTGATAATGGGGGCAACTCAAAAACAAGGATTTGACAAAGCTATGCTCTAAGTTTAAAACTACTTAGCATTGGTCTTCCATCTATTATCCTCAGGGTAATGGACATGCGGAAGCATCAAACAAGACAATCCTTAAAATCCTCCATCGCACAGTGCACAAATGTGGATGAGATTGGCATCTCCAGATCAATCCATCTCTCTGGGCATACATGACAAGCATAAGAACACCAACAGGGGCTATGCCCTATTCTTTGGTTTATGGAGCAGATGATGTGTTACCAATTGAGGTTGAGATTCCTTCTCTATGAGTCTCTCTAAAAGGCCTCATTACTGATGATGATAACATAATATCTCAGCTACAAGAGCTAGAACTACTTGATGAACATTGGAAAGTGGTGTTTGATCACCTTAGAGCATACCAGAAAAGGATGTCTAAGAGCTATAATAAGAAATTTTGACCAAGGGATTTCCAAACGGGTGACCTCGTTCTAAGGGAGAACCCAAAGAATCAACAACATCAGATCCAGAAATGAAATTGGCTTGGTCTGTATGTTGTCACAATAGTATTTGGGTCTAGCACCTATCAAAATTCTACTACTAAAGGGGAACAACTCAAAGAGCCCATCAACGCTCTTCATCTGAAATGGTTCTACAACTGAGACATCTTCAGTATGCTCATGTATATAGTAAAGTCCTAAAAAAATTCTAAAAATTGGAAAATGTCCTAAAAAAAAGATCATCTTAGTGAAAACCTAGAGATAGGCATTTTGATGTATCTCAAAAAAAATTATATATTCCAAAAGTAAATAAAAAATTCAAAATACAAAAATACAAAAAAAGACAAAAAGAAAAAAAAGTGCCATTGATGAAAACCTGGCAAACAGGCATCATGGTAGCAAAAAAAAAGAATTTCTACCAAGAAGGTGAAAACCTAGTAAATAGGCGCCTCTTGTTCCACATTGCTATATCTATCATAGCACCACTTGGCTTTATGTAGTTGCTTTCCTGCTTTGCTGCTTTCCTACTTTTCACATGCTCTCCATTCCCCTTAAGACACCAACTTACATGGGTTGAAACTAGTCATACTCTCAGGGCAACCTTCCTGGCCTAGGGGGCACTATCCTATTACCTTTTGGGATCAACTTCGTGACAGTCACCAGTGGTTCTCACTATGTCTACCTACTGTCCCTTAGCTTATATTGAGTTCTCTCTCCTTCAGAATATTCCTAACATCAGTCACCAGTGGTTCTCACTATGTCTTCCTACTGATGTCTAGCTAGTACTATGATCTCTTCACTTGATAATCTCTCTTGCGTTAGTCACTAGTGGTTCTCACTGTGTCTGCCTACTGTCACTGTACTATTGAGATTTCTTGCATCCATTACAGTTGGAGTTATACTCAATGCTCTATCTATCAATAATTGGTCTTGGCATTCTTTGCTTTAGTTTGTACATAGCTTTCGGTCACTTTCATGACACTTTGGTTCCTTTGTGAACCCTACTTACTTGACACTGATTCAGTTCCATATGCCAGGGGAAACCAAATGTAGTTCATCCTCACAACATACGTCACGTTAGTTATCATTACCTGGGGGCATGGGTCCCCCATTTGATCACATCTTTGGTTTACACCTGAGTCAGTAATCTTGTCACTTTTGCAAGACAACTCACTACTGACACAAACTGGTGTTTTTTTCAACACCACCATAAACAGTGTTTTTCAACACTATCTTTGGACACATCTATTTTTTTCAACACACATTGGATATCACAACGTAAACATCTATCGATAACAATCAAACACATTGTACTCAATAGCACAATAGTGTTTTTCATCACCTCATACACATACATATTTGAAAATTTTGAAACTAGCTGAGATATGACTAAATCTTTCTTTGTATGTTGTCTATTCTCATGGATTTTATTGATATTTTCTTTTTCTACTGCTTGTTGGTGTTGTCCTGATGATCTGAAAACATCAAATAGATAGGGTGTATCTGATAAGAGCTCCCACATTAAGGTGGAAAAGCCTCACATCCCTCGATCTTGTTTATTTACACGCCATGGTGAGGTTGGTACTATCTCCTTGACTTTTATTGCTCTATTTGTTTACACATGATTGCAATCATGGTTATCTTGGCTTTAATTGCCTCAATGCTAGTGTACTCTTGCAACATTAACTGGAAACAATGTTCAGGTCATCTTGGCTTTTGTGCCCTGGTGCTTACATTTGTTTCCCATATTTTATCCAATATAAGTCATATTCATATCCTTATGGTCATAGTGGCACCTGTAAGGATTGCATTGACTCTGATGTTCCAAAAATTCTCAATGATGATGATTATACGATGGGTCTCACAACCATGTCCTAGGGAATGCATCTAGCATAGGGTTGCATTTTCATTCTAGACTTGCATTGTGGCAGCAATTTGATGTTCACTTCATTGAGTTCTACAGGTTTTGTAGATTGGGGAGTTATTCTTTAGAGTGTTGGTTCCATCATGACTGCACAAGCATTCAATCCTCACTCTTGATTCTTCACATGTTCTCTTGGTTAGCATCTGTCACCTATCTGGACACCCTACATGAGATGTTAGTACCATATACATTACATTTGCATTATCAATTACACATTACATTTACATATTTCCATTCACAAGTGCATTCACATAAATCATCTACATACATACAAATCTACATCTACATACATGTGCATCTACATACATGTGCATTTCATACATTTACATCTATTGAAAAAATGTTCATTCATTTGCATACATTCTAAATCATCTAAACATCTACGCATATAGGAAACATCTCATAAACAATAAAAAATGTGACACATGCAATGATACCAAAAGATGAGCTCATATATATATATATATATCAAATGTGTCGATACAATACAAAATGGTGCTACTCGAGTACGGTCTATCTCAAAAAAATGGTGGTACAATAGAAGGATGCCAATGCATCATATACATCATATGATCTCATCTATCAAGTTTGTCCTATCTAGCTCTGACCCTCTCCCTCATCACCTGGAGGAGGTGGAGGAGGAGGCATATTTGGTGGCGGTGGTGCTTGGGCACCCTCTAATCCTCTGGTATATGAGGAAAATATCGACACCTGCAATGCCTCATCTGGCACTACTCCTGCATAAGCTACATAATAATAGGCCGCTTGGGTAGTCTAATGTCCTCCCTCCACCCGAAGCTGCTCCTGTGCCATCTACAACTTCCCTTGGAGCTCCTGCACCTCCCATTCTTGATGTAGAAGCAGCGCATCTCGCATGACAACCTGTACCTGCAAGTCTATAACCTGTCTTGCAAGCTATCATACTCTCTCTCTAGATCTCTGCAGGGCCTCCTGTGCCTGTGATGGTGCATCCATAGGTACTGCACCCTTTCCCAGCTCCTATGCAGGCTGATCCTCCTACATCAGATCCTCCTATTGTCCTTCCTTCTTCTTTGTCTACTCCTGTACATCCTTGAGCTATGCAGTTGTCCTCCTCCTGCTCTGTTTCCCACTGCTACTCACACTAGGATCAATTTGCATCTGGTGTGTAGGTATGTCCACCTATACTGTACATGGTCATAGCACCTACTATGGCAGTGGTCATGGTACCTGCTATGGTTGAGGCACTGGTGCCTACTGTTGTGTCACTTGTAGGTGCACTACCTGTGCTAGCACAACCATGTCAACTAGATCTATGAATCACGGGAAGGGATGAGTCACAAAGTGCTCCCTAAACTCTGGGGTCATGCCTCCATCTATAATTGTGCTCAGGTAATCCCATCAAGTCCACACTAGGGCTCTTATGTCAATCATGCATCAACCAATATCCAACCTTTTTTGACCATCCCTTCCAAAGTTCATCATGAAAATGATCATAGGCACAATACTCCTGTGAAATCTCTTGTGCCTGGCCAAATTGCTGCCAGACACATGTCAGTGGAAATCGCTCAATAATAGATATGGCTCGACCAAAGAGAGGCCAAGAATTAAGCATGTACCCCAGATGATCACTGGCATAATCCCAATCCTCTGTCAAAATCCATGTTCACCATGTCACTACAACCAAATCATCGAGCTGAGCTTTCCACTACTCTATCTTACCCAGCGTAGGCTGGGTAACTAGCCTTTGTACCTATATATATAGGTCTCCCATGGCTCCCTCTGATCATCACATATGGGTCGAGTAACCAGCAGGTGCTCCCATGCCCACACCTGTAATACAAAGACCCATGTTGGCATGCTCCTCGCCTCTCTATAGGAGATCTTGTGCATCTCATGGTACATATGGGCCAGCATATACTGACCCCATCCATATCTCATCGGCTCCTCCAGCATCCTCTGCAGCATCCGACCCCAACCACACTCAAAACTATGCTGCCCATGATCCGGCATCAGATAGCAGCCAGGGAATGCTAGCAAAACCATGGCCAATCGATGTCCAGGCCTATACTCTGAGATCAGCTCCTCCCATGGGATGGCTCTCCCCATGACCAGCTCATCCTACAGGATCTCTTGCAACACTAGTGTCCCTAGTCGAGGTTGTACCTCATACTCCACTCTCAGACTGTGGAAAGGTATCTTGAGAATCCTATAGATGTCCTTCGGCGTCACTGCCATCTCACCTTGAGTAAGGTGAAAGGTGTTCATTTCCAAATGGAAACGCTCTACTAATGCTCCCAGTAACCCATGATTAACCTGAATGTCAGGTATCTCACAGTTATGTGATAGGCCCAAACTATCAATATCCGCAATCTGTAATATCCCTTGCTAAATGATGGAGAAAGATGATTTTTCTACTCAAGGAATATTGTCAAACAAGTTGTATACAATCTAAAAAATACCATAAATGAATTGCAGACCAAATATATATAACATATGATAGGCCAAACACATCAAATTTGCATCATATAGGACATTGGCATTTTGTCAAACACTTTCCATACATGACTTAGACAATACAAGTCTAAAGTATATACTACTGCAAATGAATTCTGATTTTTATTTCAGACCCTTAGTGATTGATAAACAAACTTATTGATGCAAAACATGCAAGCTAGAATTAATCAAATGCAAATGAAGAAACCTGGAATCCGATCGCAGTCTTTGGTGAACACCAAAATTGGGACGCAGCTCATTGAAACATGACTCAAATTGGATCGCAACCTTAACACAATGCACCAAGACCTTCAGGCATTTTACAGTTCATGGTACTATAGCATTATTGTTCATGCGGGTACTGTAGCAAAACACTATTCATGACTACTATAGAAAAATTACTATTCACGGCTACTATAGCAACTATTAAATAGATAAAATCTGATATAGAATGGCTGCCAAGAATGAATCTCCAAGTCTATTGTACATTTACCTTCAAATCCTTCAAACCCTAAATGGAATTTTTCACTTTTAAGCACAAATAGAACTCCTGAATGAAGCTCCCTTGAATACCAAATTCACTGGATATTTCACCAACTCAAATGGCTGCAACACTGAAGATTTTTCGTTCTCTAATGGCGGCTGCAAGTAGAAACCCTCATTCTCCAAGCAAGAGAAAAAATCAACCAAAGTTCAATAATAATCATAAACACATATTCAGAATGAGCTCTTAAGTCACTTTTTATTCTTTTCTTGTGGGAGCTCAAACACTTTCCTGGCCAATGTGGGATAAAAGTTAAATTCCCACTTTTAATTCTTTTCACTTAAAATTCTATAGTTGGTGCACAAATAATTCTTTTAAAAATTAATTGTTCACTTGGCCCCATCTATGATAAATTGACCCTTCACTTAAGTGACTTAAGTTATAATACAAAATTATATTATAACTTTATAATATAAGCTCAAAACTATTAATATTTATTTTAACTAAATAAATATTAATATCTCCCTTATTACTCATCATCTCTGCATGCCATTTGAATTGGAAGCTGACATGGTCAAGCTGCATACGACCATACCCCATTTCTAAAAATAGCAGGGGTCCCACACTAACCTCCTCAAGAATCACTATAAATATAAATTACTGCATACGGAGTCTTGGAGACCTCAAACGAAAGCCAAACCTACAAAACTCTGGCCACTGAAGAAGATGCATCCTTCAAAGGACCCTCTAACCAACCTGATTAGCCTACGAGGGATAGAATAATAGGCTAATCCCTCCACTCTGATGCTCATGAAAAAAATGGGGACATTACAGTCTGCCCTCCCTGAAATTGCTTGTCCTCAAGCAATCTCCACTGTTGAGAAACTTCACTGAACCAAAAAACAAGAAAGACTAAGAAATCTCCCACACTGAGACAACTGTAAGACCAGTATAACCACAATTGCATAGAGGTGATAAACAATCCATCTGTCCAACTCTACGCACTAAAACCATGCATCTGAAAAAGACCATGTACATGCGGATCAAAAGTAACATTGTCAATAACCCAAACCATGTACACACTGCAATACTCTCCAGTGAACCCAGACTGAATTCTCAATGCACACGTAGGATCCAACAACACACTGAAGAGTGTCCAACCAAAAATACCTGGATCCCAAATCCAAAATAGAAGTTTTCCAAGAAGAATACTCCCAAAATTCTGTGGCTGATCCCAACTTCATCATACTAGAAGTGGTGAAGCAAACCTATGGGACCCATCCAACTTGCAGTACTAACCCTTCCACCACCTAGATCTGAGTATAAGTGAAACACACATCGATCCATTGTAAGGAAGTAAGGATGTCTGAAATCACCTGCTACACCAAATCTCCCCCGATATTCTACTAGTTCCCCATGGGTATGAAATCCAATTGTACTACAAAGATAAGAACTACCAAGGGTGTCTGTATCACAACCATGATATCCATCCTTCGCTAAACTGCCATGTATGTACTAACTCTACAAGTAGTCTCTCAGCAACTTGTAGCTACTAACTCCATCAACTAAAGCGGGCATATACCCATCCCATAAAGGATGGTATGATTCTGAAGCCAATCCACATCGATGCATAATTAATTCCTCTACTTATGGATCAAAGGAAAAATGATGAGCACTCCTCACTGTATAGTTACGGTAAAAGACTCCAATCTCTGTCAAAGGCTCATCATTGACAACTCTAGAATGACAAGATGGTTCCAAACTCTAGCTCTAAATTGCTAATTGGGTAGATTCCCTACCATATCTCTCTACATACCCAATAGCATACTCTCAGTCATGAAACAAGTAAAGGTATTCTAATTTAAATGCCTCCAAAGCACTCTGGATGAACTTCAAATCATGAATATGAGTACCAACCTTGACCCCATATTGTCTCTCCTCAAACCCTACTCTCCAAAGAAGGTACTCAACATAATTATGTGTGCAGTTGAAGTGAGATAAGGTTGAATCAACCTTCTCTCCAGAAACCCTCAACTGATCCCTCCATCTCTGTGGCTCAACAAGCTGTTGAACAGAATCAACTGCATGGGATGAAATAATAGGATTGTTTCTAGAGGAAGGAAACAACTAAATATGAGAATCAATCCCCCAACCAGATGATACTTTGCATATATCTTGTGAAGAAGATGGAGAAGTGTCATGAATAGTTACACAACTCACTGAAGAATCCACCTCTACATCACAAGAACTCCCGATGACCTGCCCTGCATCATCTATCAATGTGCTGACTAGTGGAGAGCCTAACATAACCAAAGGCTCTCAACAAATCTCTACCAAGGTACTCATCCTGACTATGTCCAAAACACCTAAATACATTATGGATGTAGCCACATCCTCACTACAACCCGTGGGTGTCAACTCATCACCAACAACCACTATAGAAAATGGAACTGAATCTGTAGCTAGTGAAGACTACACTCGGCTCAACTCCACGGTAACCTCATCCAACCGTGACTGCGACTCCTGAAGAGCTAGCTTGGTGCTCTCCCATATTCTGTAGTTACCTCAAGCTCATGAGTGATCTCATCAACCTCCTCTTTCTTCCCCTTCAGTGCATCATAACAAGTGCAACCCCACTCAAGAAGGTAGTCTCTCTCAGCTAATAAATGCAAGTAATTATGTTTCATTATTCTAACAACCTCTCATAATGAATGGATCTCTATTAGGGAAAGACCACTATCACTGTGCTCATCTGACATAGGAGCACCCCAACCAAATACAACTAACATCTAACGGGAAACATCATAATGCTCTAAGGCTGTAGCAATCTGACTATCACTCACCTTCAACTATCTGGTCACATGAAGTCTCTAAATAATCTAGCCCCCACATAAGCTCTCTGACCCACTATCCACACCGTGATAGGAAGTTGTATCCACAATGCTCACCTCATGATCAAAATCATCATGTGTGCTATCATCAATGCACACATCAATGATCGAGGCACTGCTACTAGGCACCTTAATAAGTGACTAATCTAATAAAGTGGAAACTGCTGCTATATCAGTCTCCTCACACACTCCCACTCCCCATGTAACTGCAAGTCCCTGCAAGTCATGATCCTGGGACCTATCACCAACCAATGGATTCTCTGATTCATTTCATAGGGTCTGATATGACAAATCAGACTCACTGCAATATGAGTTGTCCTCATAAATGTCATCAGTAGTACCTAAATCACGAGTACCCACATCATCACTGATAAACCCTCTGCTATCTCATGCTGATGCAAACACATCTTGTTGCTGTCATAGAAATTAGAATTACTAGAACTCACATTTTTCATGCAATCTACAAAATTAACACTCTCATCATGCAAGTCAAAACTCAAGGTGGCACCAATAACATCTTCTGCACTTGCTCTGTCATCAATGCCATCAATAGGCTCAAACAAAGGACTGCTGTCATAAAAATCTAAATTGTTATCATGACTGATAACAACTTCTAGAGTGTTGGAAGTACCAACATTCTCCTCAATCTGGAAGTCATCATGAAGTGTCTTGTGCCTGACATCTTCCCTAATGTGAATATGATTTTTTATCTCCACATGATTAGCTGCACGCTGGTCACTAGCTACTGAAAATTCATTGTAAATATTTCTAGATGTCTCACCAATAGAGAACTCATGATTCTCTTTCTTTTCACTTTGTGAAGTAGACCCTTTAAAAAAGGAAGTCATATACTGTGCTACTCTTTCCATGGTTCTCGGGTCTGAAAAAAATTCATCTATCCTTTCCTGACTTTGTCTAAGCTTATCCAATTCTTTCATCAAGCTGTTCAACTGGTTTCTCTATTTAATTGTTTTCCTTGATTTTTCCATGACTGTACAACTGCAACAGTGTTGGTCACTCAAAATAAATGTGCGAGCTCAATGATTTCCACCCATATAGAATGGTAGGAAACTACTTTGATACCACTTTAATATCCCTTGCTAATGATGGAGAAAGATGATTTTTCTACTCAAGGAATATTGTCAAACAAGTTGCATACAATCTGAAAAATACCATAAATGAATTGCAGACCAAATATATATAACATATGATAGGCCAAACACATCAAATTTGCATCATATAGGACATTGGCATTTTGTTAAACACTTTCCATACATGACTCACAAAATACAAGTCTAAAGTATATACTATTGAAAATGAATTCTGATTTTTATTTCAGACCCTTAGTGATTGACAAACAAACATATTGACGCAAAACATGCAAGCTAGAATTGATCAAATGCAAATGAAGAAACCTGGAATCCGATCGCAGTCTTTGGTGAACACCAAAATTGGGACGTAGCTCACTGAAACATGACTCAAATTGGATCACAACCTTAACACAATGCACCAAGACCTTCAGGCATTTTACGGTTCATGGTACTGTAGCATTATTGTTCACGCGGGTACTGTAGCAGAACACTATTCATGACTACTGTAGCAAAATTACTATTCACAGCTACTGTAGAAACTATTAAATAGATAAAATATGATATAGAATGGCTTCCAAGAATGAATATCCAAGTTTTTTGTACATTTACCTTCAAATCCTTCAAACCCTAGATGGAATTTTTCACTTTTAAGCACAAATAGAACTCCTGAATGAAGCTCCCTTGAATACCAAATTCACTGGATATTTTACCAACTCAAATGGCTACAACACTAAAGATTTTCTGTTCTCCAATGGTGGCTACAAGTAGAAACCCTCGTTCTCCAAGCAAGAGCAAAAAAAAACCAAAGTTCAATAATAATCATAAACACATATTCAGAATGAGCTCTTAAGTCACTTTTTATTCTTTTCTTGTGGGAGCTCAAACACTTTCCTGGCCAATGTGGGATAAAAGTTAACTTCCCACTTTTAATTCTTTTCACTTAAAATTCTATAGTTGGTGCACAAGTAATTCTTTTAAAAATTAATTGTTCACTTGGCCCCATCTATGATAAATTGACCCTTCACTTAAGTGACTTAAGTTATAATATGAAATTATATTATAACTTTATAATATAAGCTCAAAACTATTAATATTTATTTTAACTAAATAAATATTAATATCTCCCTTATTACTCATCATCTCTACATGCCATCTGAATTGGAAGCTTACATGGTCAAGCTGCATACAACCATACCCCATTTCCAAAAATAGCAAGGGTCCCACACTAACCTCCTCAAGACTTACTATAAATAGAAATTACTGCATACGGAGTCCTGGAGACCTCAAACGAAAGCCAAACCTGCAAAAATCTGGCCACTAAAGAAGATGCATCCTTCAAAGGACCCTCTAACCAACCTCATTAGCCTACAAGGGATAGAATAATAGGCTAATCCCTCAACTTTGATGCTCATGAAAAAAATGGGGACATTACACAATCTCTGCATCATCCAACTATCTCACCAGCCCATTGATAGCTGGATGATGTGACCTAAATGCTATGTCTGGGAACTCAACCTGCAAAACATGCAAACAACAACACATGATCAGTAGTTGACTCATGATTCATGATAATCAATGCATAACTAAGCAATAAAGCATTATAGACATCCTACGCTAAGGTCTAATGCTGACGCAATTTCTCTTGGACACAACAAAAACTTGTTTGGTATTCAAATTGCTAAGTTTTCTTTATGCAAAGTAGCAAATTCTTGCGCGAAGAAGTTTTACAGGTCATGCGACATTTCATTCTTATGTGATATTTCATCACTGTTCATGTGAGAAATCCCCCTATCAAAGGGTTTCCTGTGCGAGATGTGGATACCCTCCCGTGCGAGGAAACCCACCATCCAATGTGAGAATCTACCTTTTGGTAGTTTCTAACGCGAGCCTTCATCACGGGCCACAGGAGGAAACTAGTTCCTCGTGCGAGAACCCACGAAATAGTATTTCAAAAATGCGTATAAACATTGAAAAACTGACCAAAAGCAATGAAATTTGAAATGATAGAGAGGTTAATCGACCACTTATTGGGGGTCCATACACTACTGGCTGATTATGCTACCGAGATCGCTCTAAACGATGAGTGCTCATGGGGACCACCATTTTTTCTTAGAGCTCAACGAATGCAAATGATTTGAAAATGACCTTTTGGACTCATATATAGGTTTTGACCTAATTTTCAAAAGTGCTCCGATTTGCATGAAAATTTCATCACTACCTAATTTTACCACTCTAAATCTATTTTCGTGATCGAAATCAAAATCTAACACTTCTATATAGCTCAAAATCGCATTTTAAAATTTTCAGGAGCAACGCGATTGGACGCTTGTGCAGTTGACTTTCTAACGTCGCTTTCTTGTTAGAATCATATCTAATCAACATTTTCTCAAATATTTGATTTTTTTCCTCAAAAGTCAACTTTGGTCAACTCTAGTCAAACTTGGTCAACCTGGACCTTGGCATCGCTCAAAATTGATTTTGAATCTTCTAAATTCTTTCGTAATCTATTATGAGTTCTTCTTGATCTCTGATTCAACATCTATCTATGATTTCTCGGTCTCAATCATCATTATGATGTGTCATCTTTCCATTTCACTCCCGAGGGGGTAGGATGATTGCATCATTGAATCTATTCCAATCAATCTGATATGATTTTCAAAATTCCTCATTGCTAGGGGCATCTCATCACCTGGGGCATGTTCAGTTTTTCGTACTTCATAGTCAAAACTAGATACGCCACAATCACTAAGGGCATCTTTTTTCCTTACATCTTTTCATCTATTAGGTATCAAGGCAATCTAACCTGGATCCTTGAGGATCAAGCTTCATTCTGGAGATGATTTTTGAAATCTCAAATCTATTAAGTATCTGAGAAATCTAACTCAAATTCTTGAGGATCAAGCTCTGTTCTAGAGATGATTCTAAAACTCAATCTAACCAGTGTCTGGGTAATCTAACCTAGATATTGGGGGACTAAGCTTCATTCTGGAGATAGTCATAAAATCTCTATTGACTATCTTTTTAGATAGGTATCGGGGCAATCTAACCCTGACTCTTGAAGGTTGAGCCTCATTTTGAGGATAGTATTGTGAAAGATATCAATCTAACCAATGTCTGGGAAATCTAACCTAGATATTGGGGGACTAAGATTCATTCTAGAGATAGTCCTAAAAACCTCTATTGACTATATTTTTATGGACAGGTATCGAGGTAGTCTAACTCTGACTCCTAAAGGTTGAGCCTCATTCTGGGGACATTATTTTGAAAGATATCAATATATTAGGTATCAGGGCATTCTAACCTAGATCCCTTAGGATCAAGCTTCGTTCTAGAGATGATTCTTGAAATCTTAATCTATTAGGTATTAGGGCAATCTAACCCAAATACCTAAGGATCAAGCTTCGTTCTAGAGATGATTCTCAAAATATCAATCTATTAAGTATCTGAGCAATCTAACTCAGATTCTTGAGGATCAAGCTTCATTCTGGAGATGATTCTCAAAAACTCATCTATTAGGAATTGGGGCAATCTAACCCTCACTCCTGAAAATCAAGCTCCATTCTGGAGATGTTTCTCAAACGCGAACTAACCAGTGTTTGGGAAATCTAACCTAGATATTGGGGGACTAAGATTCATTTTGGAGATAGCCCTAAAAATCTCTATTGACTATCTTTTTTATGGATTGGTATCGGGGCAATCTAACCCTAATTCCTGAAGGTTGAGCCTCGTTCTAGGGACAATCTTTGAGAGATATCAATCTATTAGGTATCTGAGCAATCTAACTTAGATCCCTGAGGATCAAGCTTTTTTTTGGAGATGATTCTCAAAACCTTAATCTATTAGGTATTAGGCCAATCTAACACAGATCCCTAAGGATCAAGCTTCATTCTGAAGATGACCCTCAAAAACTCTACTTGACTGGCGTCTTGGCAATCTAACGTAGACTTTGGAGAGTTAATCTTTGTCTTGGAGATGGCTCTGAAATCTTCATCAATCGATCTTTGCATCATCAATTTTAAAAATCTATTCTTCTATGCTTCAGGCATCAGACTATTCTTTGAATCAATGCACTGCTCGCACATCAATTCAAAGAGGTGAAAGAAGTAACACCCCAAAATTGGCATCATGCAACCCTAACCAATTTTGTTGCATTTGTCATTCTTCTAAATCATCAAAGTCCTATTGTACTAGGAAATTCTGAGTTTTGACTGACTCTACTCGACCTAAGTATCAAATGTAGAAAATCCTAAATCTACATTAATCATACATTATATTTAATTCCTAAAATATCAATTGGCTAAATAAACCCCATGATTGAATTAATTTAATTATAAATTCCTAGCACTTTATTTAAATTAAATTCACCCCTTTTAGCTAAAACACATAAAAATGAATTAAATAATATTTAATTATTAAATAAATATCCTCATTTCAATAATTGAATTTAATTATTCAAATAATTGAGAAAATACATTTATGAGGTCATACTTTATTTATTTAATTAAATATTCTCTCAAAAATCTTCTCTACAGTTTAGAAATAGAAACTTTTAATTAATCGTGCTTTACAGAGAAAGAAAACAGTTATAATAAGAAAGAAAACAGTTAAAAAAACAAAGAGAAAACAATTCATTGTTTTCTTTTAAAGAAAGCTTGCTAATTTGAACTGGCTTTTCTATCTGTTTTATTTCAAAAAAGAAACTTTCTATTCTAAACAGGCTCTCAATCTATAAAAGAGCCCCCATATCTCATTCAAACCCCAGTCTTTTCTATGCATTGTTAGAATAACGAATTGCTTCTACATTTTATTATCTCATTTCTAGTTAAAATCTCTCATTTGCAATAGATTAATGTCAATTTCTTAGATTAATTGCATTGCAATCATGTCTTAGTTTAATCTCATTTCAATTTCTTAGAATAATCTTGCATCTTTCAATATTATTTAGATTAATCTTGCATTACATTGCGTCATATTCATGGAGAAAATCCTTCATTCTTAGATTGGTCTATGGTTGTTAGACTCTCATTCTGAGAGATATTCGAAACCCCATCTAGATAGAAGGCAACAGGTCAAATCATATAGGCATGCAAGATGAATAACTCATATTCACTTCTGTATGTGGTTGATGAACAAGGACTATGTTGAAGTGTATGGTTGAATAGCAAGGCCAAATTTAACATATACAAGTAGTATTGTTATACAGTAGCATGCATATACAAGAGATCCAATTGCATTGTCATCCAAATAGAGAGCATATTTGAAACTCTAAATACTAAATACTATTGAGAAAATCAAGTAAACATTACAAGTATTCATCCTAAGTGATGTTCTAAATAATATTATCTTAAATAAGATAGATGACAAAGCAGTAGCATGTATGTTTACAATCAAATGGAAAAGCAAATGCATAATCAAACAGTGATATCTTTTTATAGAGATATGCATGCAATACATAAATTGAACAAAATAGTCTATTCTTAAAGGACAAAAGAAATCAAGAAACAGTGATATAATTAGCTTCCAAGGTGTCGAGTATAGGGTTTTTTAAAGCAGTGTTTATGATAATAAAAAAATTCAAATGATGTTGTTATTCATGTTCAAGTAACAATATATAATATGCATATATCTATAACAAGAACTATGCATACAAAATGAAGAATATGCATTTTCAAAGGCCGAGCCCTCTGTTTCTTAGTGTTTCTCATGGGAGTCATGAGCCCATGCTCGAACCCCATGAGTAACTCTTTTAGTGAAGGTAATAAATATGTATAAATGTAATGTTTGTCACTGTTTTGCAGGAATGAGACAACAGTACTATTTCACATATTCGAATGAAGGAAACATGTATCTTCATCAAGTAAACAATGCAAAGCTCTTTGTTTCTACAAGAATATGGTGAATTTAGACAATAGTCATTGTCAGAAGAGGAACACAGGAGGAAGGCATGGGTAATTTCTTCATAAAAGATGCAGACATCCAGGAGATATAGTGGAAAAATTATGCAAAAAAAATAGCACATTTCCATAATGCAATGTTCAAAACATTCAAGATTGTACAAGTGCAATTGAGCAAAGGAAAAGTCTGAGTTCATATCTCGGTTACAACATACACTCATGTATGGTTTCACCATTAAATATAGATTCATCTACATTCATGGGTACAACTATGTGGGTGTTCAACCAAAAGTGTTCCATCATGAAAGATAGCACAATCTCTAAATTTTTTAAAGCAATCTTCAGGGGAAACTTTTTTCTTTTTTTAAAAAGAGACAGTATGCATAGAGAAGCCAACAAGGAAAATAAATTTCATCCATTATTTCTAACTATAGACTGCATTCATCTTTTTTATAGCAATAAATATTGGAAAGAAATAATAGCGAACATGGAGGAGTCAACAAGAGCAGATAAAGAGGCAAAACTCAGAAATTATTTGCTATGAAAAATGGGCACCCAGATCAAAAGTGACTTCTTTTAAAACTTATTGTTCAATCATTAGAAAGTAACTTTTCTGTAAGTGGCATGCAGTAGAAGCCAAGATTTAGTGGAAAGCCCAAAGTCTGACAGTAGAAGCCAAAGATAGCACCATTAACTGATGACATAGAAAATAAAAAATAGCCACAAAAGATCATGCAGAGAGCCTGAGTTCTCAATGCCATGTAATATGGTAGGCAAAAAGAAAGTAGAGTTAGAGTGGAGACTGAATCAAACCAAAGGAAGCCTGAGCTTCTTATAAAGATGCATGGATAGTGCCATTTTTAATGGCATGAAACTCAAAGTATAATGCATAGAGCCCGAGCTCTTGTTCAAACTAAGGATAGCATGCATCGACTCCAATTAAAGAGAGCCTATGGGAGAAAGATGAGCCCTAGCTTTCCTTTCAAATAATAAGCTAACTCTAGCACCAAGCAGAGCTCGAGCTCTTCGCTAAAAAAATCACTTTCTATAACAACTTGAGCTTCATGCTCGATATCCATGCACACTCATGGTCATAGCCAAAGATAGAGAAAAACAAAAGAGATGGCTATATTTTAGCCGATGGACCACAGACGAAAAGCTTCAAATACTCCACCAACGCCTAGATAACAAATGGTGAACTCTAGATTAGCCCAAGTAACATAGAAAATCAAACATAGAAGACATGATATTCTCAGCATGGTGACACAATCATAGCTATGGTTTCAAAAAACCCTAGCATCTCTCCCAAACAGCGGATTTACAAAGTGAAATAACTAAAAAAACAATGCCTATGCCGATTTTGATGAAGTTTTCGAGTCCATCAAAGTACTATGAAGGAGTCAATCCCTTGTTAACTACAGTACCACGACAAGCTTCCTAAATGATGATGGGTTGATATTTTGGCATTGGTTTGGTCATATTGGCCCTAGTGGTAATGGTGTCAGGTTTGGTATACTTTAGTTATGTGCTAGGGGGTTGGGTTATATTACATTTTCTAGATTTTGATGTAATTTTAACGTATTGATATATGTTCTAAAAAGATATAAATAAAAGATATAAACATTACGAGAGCTAAATTAAGGGCTAGGTTGAGGGCATCAATTATGCCCTAAATTTAGGGATTTAGCTATTTTAGAGGGAATTATTGGAGGCTACATTTTTTGGGCATCATTTAGGCCTAAAATTCAGGGTTATCTAGCTGATTGTTAGGATTTTTTTTTTGGGGGGGGGGGNGCATTCCATTTTTGGAATTGGCTTTGGGGGCTATATAACTGAACTTCTTATTCATTTGTAGGGGTTCATAATTGGGGATTAAGAGGTATTAGTGAACATATTGTTCCTTTGCATCTTTTCCTTGTATTTTGTAACCATTTTTGCATATTTTGAAGATAATAGAGCTGGCCATATTATTCATATATCTTTTCTGAGTTTTTCTATCTATCCTTCCAAGTTTTTAGCATTTAAGTGTATTGTGCCTTTTAAGCATAGATTAGTGAATTGTTCCAAATTCCTAATCTAAGTTATAAAGAATAAACCTTTTACAGAAATTACATGTTTGTTGGTTGAATTGTTACCATTAGTGGCACCAAACCCTAATAGTAAATTCTTGGTCATCCTAGGTGTTGTGAAGTGAAAATTATTGCAGAGTTCAATAATGTATTTCCTATAAGTATAGATTTACAATTCTAACAAATCTGAATCCATTTTGGTGTATCACCTTATTAATCAGTATTCATTTTTTATTTATCCTTATCCCTTTTCCCAAAACTACAAAAATCAGTATTAGGCGATATTCCAAATTCAATAGGAACCGACCTAGAATCTAGAGACTTGTTCTCTCTTCCACCAAGGAGAACATTTCCATGTTTCAACAGGATAGCTAGATTCCAAATCAAGCTATAGGCGCAATCCTGATCAACAAAAACAACCCCAGGGCAAAACTTGTAGTTAGGTTCCTCAAAGCCGAGTTCTTTATTAAAATGACCTTATTGCCATTTTCCATCTTGATCTTTGAGGTTCATTAAGTGGATACCATTATTCATTAATGTAGGGCTTCTTTACAAATAGAATGTTAACTTGGGGAGTCTAGATACTCACTGGATGCTTACTGTGAATGCTTGAAATCTATTGGAGTAGCTTTGAAAGTGTTGTGAATTTCTCTACAATGTAGTCACTCAGATTCTCTCTTCTTCACTCTGTAATTTTCTTTTTAAGGCTGGGTGAACTAATGAGTTCGCATTTTCCTTTTTATAGAAAAATACCCCAAGTGATGCAATAAATGCTACACCTACCACTCAGTTGATGAAATAGAGATTCTTGATTAGTGCACCAAATTCTTCAGCTCACTGAGTATATAATACTCCATACATAGTATCAACTTGGTTGTCTTTCACATGTTCACCGACGTATAGTTTATGCTCGGTTCATATTTGATTGACTAGAGTAGATTCACAAAACATAACATGTAATACCATGGTGCATCTTCATTCATACTAATTTGGCATATTCTCAATGAATATAGGAATTGAGTAAAATACAAATTTGTGGAGTGTAGTTCAATACTTACTTGTATTTCTTAGGTAGGGATGGTGGAATCACCTGATCCATTGGATGAGGTGTCACCAAATGTAGTGCTTGATCCAGAATTATCATTATTTGAAGCTCTTCTCCACATTTAATTTCTCATTCTCATGATGTCTTCAATAGTATTTCCATTTACAAAAGTGCTTGACTTTTTCACTCGGTCTTTGTATTCCTTACTTAAGTGACCAACCTTATGATAGTGTAAGCATGTCATTCTAGGGTTAGTCCAGTTTCTAGATCTTCTTATCCATTTCCTCAAACATTTAGTAGCTATATGTCCATATCTACCACATGTTGTGAAATTTACCCAAGTGTTGTAATCCCAAATATATGTATTACCGAATCGCCTCTATTGATATGCATTTTCTTGTTCTTTGGGTTTCAAGACTTGCTTTATCTTTTTATTGCATTCATGAAATGTGTGGCCATGCATGTTTTAAGTAGGAAAATGTTTTTCCATGTACGATTTCTTCTTTGGTTTTTTCAGCCTAGATCTTTATTCATGTGCTTTGTGTCTGTTGGAGTAAATAGTTTACTATTTACTCTTTACTTAAGTTTACTTAGGTAAATTCATTAATTTGGTAGATGGATATTATTGATTCCAACTTGGACTCCACCTTATCTTAGAGGATATTGTTGAGTTCTATCAAAACTCTCCTTCCCCCAGGTTGAGACACTTGTCTCAACCTTGTCCATGTTTCCTATCTACTCTTGCCTATATAAACAGAGCCTTTGTACCTTTGTAATCACCTCAATACCTCAATACATTACCTAATTATCTCAATCCATTCTTGTGGTTTGTATCTCTATTCTAGACGATGTCTATAGACTAGCTCCTAGGTATAGGATAGTTTATCCTAACATGGTATCAGAGCCTATAGTCTCTCAGCTCCTTCCAATTTTTTTTTTGAGAGTTTTCATTAATTTTTGAGTCTTGAGGTCTCTGGTTTATCTCTGTAGATTACTAGTGTTTGTAGATCAGTTTATTCCCTTTATTCTATGTCTTTGCAAGTTTCCTATAGTGTTAGATTTGCATTTGTGATCTTCATTTTGCAAGGTTGCATTTTATTGTTTTCTTGATTGAATCATTGCCGAGGAAAGCCACCATGAAAAACTTCTTCTTAGAAATCGTTCTCTCTTTCTTGATTTCCATAGACTCAAGTGTTTGAATCCTACAACGATGGTGTGATTGGTTGAAGTGAGCTCATATGGTTGGCACATATATTTCTCTTTCTCAAGCATAGTAAGTGGCCTTGTCCTTACCAGCGAGTTTGAGTTGTTTGTTGGGATCCTAAATGACACATTTTCTACAGTATCAAGCCTTCATTCTAGTGATCGATCATTGCTTGGCATTGAATTATCTTTTGAATCAGCTTGAAAAATCATGGCTTGTCATTTAGCCAGATCACTTTTTAAAGGCACACTTTAATTGCACTAGCTCCTGGGTATAGGATAGTTTATCTTAACATGGTATCAGAAGCCTCCACAAAAAGGAAACCAAGGAAGCCTCCAAAAGAAGGATGTCTTCTAGAGTTTACTAGTGTTTAGTTGTATGTAGCTTAATGTGTCATCCCTATTCCATCTTGTACCCATACTGACTAATGGGTATTTGGTGGTACCTAGTTTGTTGGTAGTACTTTTATGAGCCATTAAAAAAAATTGCTTGAGAGTTTAGTCCTTTTTTTTAATAGGGGAAGACATATGCTTAGTTTGTGCTATCCTCTATTTGTGTTGTCTACTAAGATTTTGTGCGCTAGAGGTCGCCTTTCTATTATGACAGCTTATCAATGTGTTCTTTGGATTTTCTTAGATCTGTGATTGAGTGCATTAGATCAACACTGGATCGACACTTATGTGTTTTCTTACTCACTCAAGTTGGTTCGGGTTCCTTTCTAGAATTTTGCATTGCATATAGTTCTGTGTAAATGCATCCATGTTGATTTCTTTACAACCCAAATTTATTTAGAGGATTGGAACACTGTCTCTGGTAAGATTGGAAACATGAAAGAGCAATAAGGTGGAATGAAGTATTCACTTCCTCTCTCACCCATCTCCACTTCTAATGTGATCATGATTCATTATTTTCTCTTGATCCTGCCTTCATCAACTTTCACATGAGAAGTGACTTCAGTCTCTATGGAAGTAGCTTCCGCCATAGCTTCTTTTGCAACTGCTAACATTAGTGAATTCTCCAATCATGTTGAACATCGGCTCCAAATTTCTTTACCCATGTTTCTTTTCGTTTGGTCCTGCTAGAACCATGTATTTTTCCTCTTCATTGTGCATGCTAGAGCCATGTTTTTTGCTTAGCATTCTATTGGGCCCACATGGTGGTTTCATTCAAATCAGCATCCTTTATTGAAATTTTGTTTCAAGCACCTTATTATGTCTCTACCTTATCTGTATTACATTGACTGGTACAATAATTCTTTAATTGTCTGGTCCCACTATGCAAAGTGTGGAGATTTTGTATATCTTCAATCAATAGTTTTTAATTATTCATTGTCGGCCCATTTACTACTTTGGTCGGCGAAGGGGATCTCTCTGATCTAGTGCACTACTTAATGCTTTGTAAGACGCCACCAATTTGGGCTACCTTGATCAACGTTCCTCTTCTCTGACTGGTGGTCAATTGGCAGTTGCATCTGCTATTCAAATAGACTTGGTTCCTTCAAATTTGTGGACCGTTGAGCACTACTATATGCAAGACCACTTGGGGTTGAAGACGAGCGGTTTGTTGTTGTAGAGTTTTGCATCATTATGCTTTGCCCATGAGAACTTTTCTATTAGGTAGTGACATTATATGACTGATTTGTGCAGATTGGGTAGATCATTATTGGATCACCCATCTTGGTGATAAAATGTAGCATGCTAAACTATGTCCCCTCTTTCTCTATGGAAAACAGGCCCTGTGAGAATTCCTTAGCCTGTGCTTCAAAGAATGATCATCATTTGTAGTAAAATGGAGAAATTTGAAGTCTCATACTTTTCTGGTCACATAGAGAAACTAAGAGCCTTGCTGGTGATTCATAAGCACCTCTCTATATCCACTTTTGTGTGGATTTACATTGTGTCTTGCAATGTTTTTTTTCTTTTTCCTTTGATGGTTCTTGGTGGTTATGGGGAGGCGTGTAGAGCCACCATCAGACCCATCCACCCATTCAGCTCTTTTTGGGCCCTTTCCATTTGGGAGGGTAAATATTTTCTGACATGCTGAGTTGATGGTCCCATAACGGACCAAACCCATTCCCCCAGATACATAAGAGGGTGGGCCATTTTGTTTTCACCTTTCAGCCCTAATAGGTTCTTTTCTTGATAGGTGCCTAACTTGGACATCCAAAGATCGGTTTTGGAAACTAAAGCATCATCGCAAAGGTAATTTCATGCACTAATCATGGGTGCACTTTTTTCAAGTTTTTCTTGATTTTTTGTCATTTGTTTGAGTTGAACATCCTTTCTAAGCACTACTTTTAGACACATTAGATCCTTGTCCATCCATGTCTTTTGGGGATTTTTGCACGCATGATGTGCCATATTATTGTACTCACACTAAATTATAAAGTGCTATGGGGGGTTGTGTAGAGCCTTTGTTTTCCAATCACAACTTTGTCAAAGTGATATTTCATCCACGACAATAGAAAAATTACTAATATTATTTCCTCATGCGAGTGTGTAGTTTGACCGCACACACCCTTTTCTCTGTTGCAGATACATATTTTCTCCCTTATGCATAGCATGGTGACACATCATTTCAATGGATCTGTCAAGACTCACCCAAGTCATCATTATGGGGGTATCATACTGTTTGTGCTAATGCTTCCTTGGTTTCACTTGAAGTTCATTGAGACACTCTTGCATTCCATTTTTGTGGAGGCTACTCAGTTTCTCTTGAAGTGTGTTGAAACACTCTTGGATTCCTTTTAAGACTATTGCACCTAAATTTACAAATTGATTGAAAAGTGAAAATGGTATCACTCAAACAACATCATTTGCTGTGTAGTGAAAGTCACTCATGCAGATTCTTGTGTCATCTATACCTTCAATCGACAGAGGCTATTACCATTATTGCCATCTGATTAATGTTCAAGAAGTGCCATTTGGAGCAGTCATATAGATTTTTGTCTTCCTGATCATCATCTTCTTTAGAGGAGATCATCAGATAAAGCACCATATCAGTCATTGATAGTTGTCTATAGATTCTTTGTGCTTCAACAATTTTCTTGTTCATGATTTCAAGACATATTTTTGAAGGTTTCTCAAACCTTTATGTTCTCTCTTTTGGAGAGGAGTTTTCTCCCATGGGGTTTTCTCCTTTTTCTCTAGTTACGAAAGATTAAATTGTAGTTGTACATGGGCACCTAACATGGCCTTGTTTCTGGGACCCATAAATATTTTCTTCTACATTTTTGTACTCCCTAAGTTGTACTTAAGGGGGGGTGTTAGAGTAAATAGTTCACTATTTACTCTTTACTTAAGTTCACTATTTTTGTACTCCCTAACTTGGACTCCACCTTATCTTAGAGGATATTTTTGAGTTCTATTAGAAATCTCCTTCCCCCAGGTTGAGACACTTGTCTCAACCTTGTCCATGTTTCCTATCTACTCTTGCCTATATAAGCAGAGCTTTTGTACATTTGTAATCACCTCAATAACTCAATACATTACCTAATTATCTCAATCCATTCTTGTGTTTTGTCTCTCTATTCTGGAGGATGTCTATAGATTGTCTGCTGGGTATAGGATAGTTTATCCTAACAATGTCCATGCTTGTTATAGTTATAACAATTACCTAGAAATATAGAAGTAGGTTTAGGAATACCTCTTGCTTTTCTCTTGCAAACATTTGATGTGTGGCCTAGTTTTCCACAGTGATTACATGAACACTTCTTTGGTCTTGGATTTTTGTAGTCATTCCTTTGATCAACTCGGTTTGATGATTCTCCATGCTTGGTATACCCTAAACTAGTATTGTTGTTGAGTCTTCTTTGTCCATTCATATATTCATCCATTATTTTTGTATTGTCTTCAACCTTCTTGATCATATCACTATGTTGTTTTTGAATCTTCACTTCATGCTTCAGTTTCTCATTTTCTTCTTTTAGTTCACCAATAACTTCTTATTTTCTAGCAATCTCCATGTTCACTCTTTTGGCCTCATGAATCATAAGAACTATTTGATTGGTGATCTCAAGGTGATGTTCAGTAAGTCTTTGTATCTTAGATTCTTTCTCTTGCAATTATTCAATAATCTTTCTCCTATCATCAATAGACAAAGTTCTTTCTTGTTTAGCTTTTCTTGCATTATTCATAACATAAATCATTCTTACCATTTGTGTCTCTTAACCAATCTATTTTAATTTCAATTTTTTAGTTAGATGTTAATTTATTTCATTTAGATCTCTAAAGGTTCCTTCAGATGTGTCAAATATACTACCAGATCCAAATCTAGATGAATCAAATAGGTTAGGTATCTCTTCTTCATGATTTTCAGTTTCATTTTAGTGAGATGCCATGACTTTTCTTTCAGCTAATAACTCTTTTATTTTGTTTCTTGCCTCTTTGTATTTCTCAAAGAAAATTTGCATTTGCAATTTCTGATTCTTAATTGTTTTATCAAGCTTATACCTTTCCATTTTAAGATCTTTTCTCTCAAGTGATTAAACATTTCCTAATAAGAGAACTAGGTTTGATACCAATTGTTGGACTAATGGAAGGGTGTGTTTTGAGAGGGGAGGGGTGAATCAGTACCCTTAAAAAAAATTTACAATTTAAACCTTAGTACTCATCACTTGCATAGCCGACCACTATAGCTTTTCTACTTCATGCATGAAATATCATAGCATAAATGTAAATGCATGTAAACAAACATTGAAACATTCATGAAACTCATTTATACATGACACAAGTATTTGATCATGTAGAAACCCTTGTTAGAAGGTAAAAACTACGGTGGGAATGAAACCAACAAAGATTCAGTATCTACAGAATGGAAGGTGCCTATTAGGGCTACAAGTTGTGATCAATTCTGATGATCTTACCTTGTTAGGATTAACATGTCATACTTGTCAAGTCTACTCAGTAAAGAGATTTTAGCAACACAATGTATGTGTACACTTGGTTAAGAGACTTACAAAAAGACTATTAAGTCCACCTTGTGAAAGGATTTTTTTGTTTTCTACAATTGTTGGCGAGTAAAAAAATATATGATGTGATTGTTGCAATCTTAAATTTCTGATTACAGATCCATTAAGTACACAAAATATATATCACCTTATTGTGATGGATAATACCTCTGTTCTTCTCGGTAGCCTTGTATGTAGTTCTTTATAATTTGAATTCTTCTTTATCTATCCTTTTGCATGAAACTCTTTGTCTGATCCATAGATATCTTTTGCAGATACTCTCATGTCATTCTTGATTTATTATTACATCTATATACAAAAGATTTGACCTAATTAGGTTTCACACTTTTCTTGAAATGCTCTAAGATCAAAGGTTTACAAATTGACCTTGATCTCCTAGTTTGAATGAATACAATTAGTTAACTAATTATATCCACAATTAATTCTTTTCTTTATCCACAAAAAATAGTTATCCAGCTAAGAAAAAATCTATTTTAAAGATTAAAGTGCTTTAGCTGATGTGTAGGTGAGATCCTCTTTTTTAGTGAAATGTTGTCTCTTGGTGTAGACTGGTGCTTGGTTATGGCTTTGTATATTGGTTCTTGGTGATGTATTTGGTTGATATACTTCTTGGTGATTGTTCTATCACTTGGTGTTCAAAACATCTTAGTGATCACTTCGCTTGGTGAGTGTTGTTTCTCGATGATCATGACCAACTGACCAAAACTATCTTCTTATATACTAATGGAAACTTCTGATCCTTTATGGATTATCATGCATATTTTTTGTCTCCTTTCTAACTGCATTGAAAATAATGGCAAATTTAATGTCCCACTCTCACATAATGAGGACACCTGCTTTGCTAATCAGAGCTCTTCCTTCTTCAGGGGAAACCTTCCTAAAATTCTCTAGCATTTCCTGCTTTAGTTCAGCCTAAATTTCATTCATGTCTCTATCAGGTTGATCCTACTTCTTCTTTTGAAATATCTCCTTGAATTCCTCAATATGAGTTCTCCATAAGAATTGAATAAATTCTCTATCTTTCACAAAATTTTCATCTGATAAGAACTCATCACTAGTCTGCTTTGTAATGGGGTCTAACTCTTTCCTAGTAAAATCTACTATTTTCATATCTATTTCAACATGTTTGGGAGCTTCAACCATCCCCTCTTTCATTTCTTGATGTGTTACAAAAATTTTCCCTGTGTTTCCCATTTGTAGCAATTGTTCTGCTACTACTTGCCCATCCATGTGTAAAGGAGATTGAGAAGGCAAATAAACATTCTCCAATTGCTTCCCTTCTTCCTCTATGCTTTGTCTCTTTGGGGAGGGCATTGATTCTAAATATGTACTCATTGGCCTTTTCCCTGCTTCTGGTGTAAAACATATTTCCCTAGTGGGATGATCCTAGTGTGTGTAGACTTGCTTAATATATCCTTAGCCCTTTCTAGTTTTGCCTTCATCACAACCTCTTTCTTTTGATTTAACATCTGCATCTATCTTCAAAGAGTATCATTGCTGAATCAATTTTATTTCCAAGGCTTGGAATCCTTCAATGGATCATATCCTTTATCAAAACATTGCACAAAATCCAGGGTCTTCTTATAAACCAACCATTTTTCCTTCATAATATCTTGTTCTTGTAGGTTGAATTCAATCCTACTAATGTCCTCAGGAAAATTGAATTGGTGATCCATTTCTAAACACTTTGTTCTCTTTCAAAACATGACATTTATAAATGCCTCAGGATCAACACATCTTGCTACTGAGGTTGCTAGATGATAAGGCTCAAAATATTTATTCAATGTACCCAAGCACCCTTCGTGATGACAAACTAGTGTAAAATTGCAATGGTGGTAAAAATAGTTCATTTTCCTTTTCCTATTAAAGCATCCTCCTAGAGCACACCAATTTTCCTTATTATCTTAGCAATACCCATTTTTAGAGGGACTTGATAAGAGAGTACATATGGTGTGCCTCTTAAACCATATACTCTAAAAAAATTTGAGACCATATACAAAATAACATCACCCTAATTGTGCACTATCTTAATACTTTGATCAAACTGCTTTGGTCTTAAGAGATTCAACAAATATTTGGGGATCCTGGGGTTCTCAAAAAACACTAAGGCTCTAAGCATTGAAGCAAAGTATCTGTCAAATGTGTCGTAACTGGCTTCTTTTCTATCCCATGATAAATCAGTGCTCCATAGTTGGACATGCATTTCTTCCCCATCTTTGATTCTCAACAAGTAAATTTCCTTCTCAAAGTAATTTGCACCTCTAAATAAGAACATGTGCATAAACATAGAATACTAGTTGAATGGTTTTTCTACCTTTCCATTATTAATGTCTATCAAACCATTATGGATCAAATCAACAACATAAGTTGCAAAGTAAAAAATGATAGCTAAATGAGGATGGATAATTTGAACCACCATAAACATGTAATGGATGGGCATTTATGTCTCTTCATCATCTCCAAATATTTGACTCAAAGCACTATACATAGCTCTGGCCTTCATATTGAAATAATCTAATTTGATTAGTTCTGGTGTATTGGGTCCTAGTACAACCAAACCTCCAATATTGCTGAAGAATTCTTGTAGAGGTCCATTTCTAAGATAATTCCTAGGAGATAAAATATCTTTGAATGAATCAAAATTAATTTCATGCAGTTTCATGGAGGGCTCATTCAATTGAAAAACTTCTCAAATTTCCTCAGCTATGACATTTATCAAAACATCTCCATTTATATCCCTCACCACCCTAGCTACATGATCATATTTTTGTGCCACTTGAATAAATATATCAATATCCATGAATACTTCTGGGACTACCAATTTCCCTACATCAAATTTCCATATGTTGCTTCCAGGTGCATAGGCATTTCTCTAACTGAAAGCTATCTTGAATAATGCCAAATAGGTTATGCCAATGTTTGCATCTCTAAACCATTTTTCCTTGTCGTACAAACCCTCCCCAATTTTTAAATGAGGGTTCTTTGGTACCAACTCTTTAGTCGTAGTGGAGTCATTGGTGGACCTAACTCACTATTGCAAAAGATCTTCACACAAATTTCTCTCCTGATAATCTATTTTACCTGTGAGGTCTCTTCGTGGCGCCATATTTAAACTAGGGTTTCTTAATCAGAATAATCTTGGATTTTGCATATAAACCCTATTTACTTCACAAGAACAAAACCCTATTGGAATTCAAATTTGCAAAGAACAAAAGTGGAATCATAGAGTAACTTACCCATTTTGCAAATGCTAGAAAATAGAAATAAAATGTTGCAACTTGGCTTTGCTTCAGTCTCTTACAAATTGTAGCATTTTAAAAATCAAGTGGACTATATTATACGTGATCTCACCAACCTTTTGCATTAAATTTCTGCTGAGATGGCCACATGTTCTGTAATTACTCATGCATTATTTTAAAATCCATGGCTAAATGGTTCATCAAACTCACTTTATTAGAGAAACTAATTTTAAAATTTGACGGTCGATCTTAGCAACGTCTCATCAAATTGTGCAGCCAGCAACAGTTGAGAGAAACTAAAATCAAATTGCACATGTGTCCATTAGGAACAATTCCTTGAAGACTATCCTTGGGAAATGCTACGTGTCACTTTGGCACAATGTCTTGAAGGCTAATCTACCTCACATCAAGTGGACAATCGTATACACAATCTCGCCAAACTTTTGCATTACATTCTTGTTGAGATAGCTACACATTCCACAATTACTCTCACATTATTTGAGAATTTGTGGTTCAGCGGTTCATCAAACCCACTTTTTTAGATAAACCAATTTTAAAACGTGACCATGGATCTTAGCAATGTCTCATCAAATTGTGTGGCTAGCAATAGTTGACGGAAACTAAAATCAACTTGGATAGGTGTCCATCATATGCAATGCCTTTAAAACTATCCTTCCATCATCTTTTCCTTGAGGAAAAGTGTTGGCCATTAGATGAACATTAACCTATAGCCTTTCTAACTTCCTTTAAAACCCAGGGCCCATGATCTCAGAAAAGCTATGTGTCACTTGGGTGCAATGCCTTGAAGGCTAATCTACCTCACATCTTTCATGTAGGAAAAGCACCTGTCGTTGGATCAGAAAAACTTCTCTTTTTTAAATTTACTTTATATCCATCCAGGCCCCACAAAATGCTACGTGTCACTTGGGCGCATTTCCTTAATGACTAGCACTAGCCATTACATTTTATTTAACCTGACCATAGTCTATCTGACTACAACTTTACAAACCGCAAGTTCTACCTCCCGAATAGTACATGTGTCATACAGGCTTAATTCCTTAATGAATAAACATCTTACATCTCTAGCTTAAGGGAATGCGCCAGCCAAATGATCAAATTTAGCTAGAACTTCCTTTACTTTATCCTTATCTATGGGTCATACCCACTTTGTACATGTGGTGCAAAGGCGCAGTGCCTTCATGACTAATCTGACTGCATCTCTTCTTTAAGGTAAAGCACTCACTGTTGGATGAAATTTAATTTGTCTGCATGTTATCCTTACTTTAGTTCTAGATTTGGCCTACCAATTTCCATCTGTCGATTAGGCACAATGCCCTAAACATTAAACTAGGTGCATATTTTCTTTGAGACTTCATGCTAATTCATTGCACATGGGCCCCAAGATTTGACAACTGCCATGTGTCGACATGTCACAATTCCTTGAACAATAACATGAGAGCATCTTGTGATTACAAAATCAAACCCACCGCAGGATTCATTAAGGCTTGTCAACACTTTAACCTTCCACTAACTTTTAACACATAGGCCCCATGATGTCAGAAATAACATATGTCACATAGGTGCACTGTCTTGAAGATTAATATCACCTCATCTTGAAATCAATGCAAAACACCGACCATCAGATTGAAAAAGATGTGCATGACCTTTATGATAACTTTAAACATAGTCTAGCCCTCCCATATACACGTGTCCTTCAGGTGCAATGCCTTTATGAGTATCCCATGATCATCTTTTCCTTGAGGCAAAGTGTTATTCGTTGGATTAAAAATAACTTGAATGACACTTGGGTTCTAATAAAAATGCCAAGGGGACTTCAAGACTTAGGAAATAATAAAAAATAATTAATGTCTAGGATTCACAGCTTAAACCAAAAGGGGCCCTGACCATGAGAACTAAAATCACATATTAAAATATATTTGATTGATCCTAAAAAGGTAAAGTGGAAACATAAGTCAGGAAAGACTTAGGGTTTTAGATCAACCAAAACAAAGGTTTATCCAACAACAACTAGGGTGTATGCATACTTGAACCTTCATGGTTTTAACAAAGAACTCAACAGTGAGGCTATTTTTTTTTTTGTAGTGCTAACATTGAAAAGAATAAATCATTGGTTATGTACTCCCTATCCATTGGTGAACACTTCTTCACAAAGGACTCCAATTCCTTGTAGCCCTTCCTTGACTATTTTCCCTACTTTACTCCTTAATCCTACAAAAGACCCAACCAACCAATAGGTTATTCTGACACCCTTTACAGAGTTATAAAACCATCCAAAAAGGTTTGGTCTACTTCATTAAACATGGATATCAATATCAACCCCTACTGAGACTACATGACCTAATTGTCCTACTTAGGCTTATTTTCCAAAGGAAGTTCTTCTCAATGATGTTGCCCCATCAATCCAACTACTTGGTCATCTTTTAGGCATGAATTTATCATAAAATCTAAAGCTGGTGCAAGGAACCCTCATGTAATCCAATCATTTGGTAGATAGGAATAAAGGATTGGATCCAGTGGGATCATCCTTGAAGTAATTTTGACCCTTTTGTAAGGCAAATAGGCTCTCAAGGTGTTTTAGAACCCTAAAGTCCCAATTAGACCAAAGGACATATTAAGGGTTATAATAGGGTCTTTAGATGGGTTGAAGGTAGATATAGATAGGCATAGAAGATTTTTTTAAGGCTTAAAAAAGTCTACAAATTCATTTAGGAGAATTAGGAGATAAATTTTCAAAATGCAAGAAAAGATGTAATTGTTGTCATGCAACATTTAAAACTTGATATGCAACTTTTCAAAAAGTTTCTCGAGAAGTTGCACTTTGGAAACCAAAGGCCACAACCATTTGAAAAATAGTTGTATCCATTGGGAGAGGCCTATTTATCTCCAATATGATAATCCATGACAATTTTGTGTCGATGTATGAAGTTTTGTGGTGATTTAAATGAATAAAACCTTAATTTTTACTTAAACTCACTGATTTTTGTATTGTACGATCTTTTGGTGACTACCATTGATGAAAATTTGAATTATTTGTATAGTTCGATGTGTTAAGGTCTTAATGCATCTTGTTTGAATCAATTTGGTGAGGTTTAGTGGAGGTTGTGATCAAATTGGTGAATATAGTCTAGGAAGCCCTTGTTTATAGGGTTCGGTGAGAGATGGAGACCTAACTTGCAACCCCACCATGGAAAATAAATTAATATTGGTGGAATAAAATTTAGGTAGGTGTACTTTTCTAAACCTTAAGAGTAGGATTAGGTTTTGTATTGTTTTCTTATTTTCCCACCAAGCCCTAGGCTAAATGAGTCCATGTGTTTAGTTTAGAAACAAGGGGAATAGATGAGGCAGTCACACCGGTGAGTGAATAGGATCAATTGAATTCTAGAAATAGTGCATTTAAGGGTAGGAGAACATATCCAAGTGGTTATATTGATTATTTGAACCCATTTCTTAGGACCCCCTTTGGAAACCAGTCCTAATTAGGCCTATTAGGTCTGTGTCCTTTGGTGAGGGTTTGGAGGTGCAGGAGTAGTGTCAGGATCTAATCCTTTAGAGTTTTTCTAAGATCCCAAAAGGGTATCTAAAAAAAAAAAAAATTAGGGGTTCTTTGTAGTAGTTTTTATTTTTCCTTGAAAAACTAACTGGTTTGGGCTACTAGCAAGTAGGACAATTTTGTTTCTTTCTGACCCCAACCTTTGTGAGATGCTCAAACTTGTTTAGATAATTAGTGGAGGTATCCTAGGTAGTAATAATTCTTATCACTCCATAGAAGTTTGAATTTCATTATTGTCCATGGTATAGGTTTATTTAGAATCTCAATTGAGATTTATTAGGAGTGTGTTAAGGGTGAAGAAATAGTGAATGGGGTTGTGTCATTATTCTAGTTGCCTACTCTACATAAGGAGGTATCATAGCACCAGGATTATCCATATGGAAAAGGATTTGTGAAATAGTATATATAAAATAATATGGTGATGATATCCCTGCAAGGATCTCCAATGTCAAGCTCACAAAGATGATAAGAGAGCACATGGTAGAGAGTAGAAAGATGCAAGTAGAAATAGAGAGATTGAAGGGCAAGGTAGATAGAAGGGATAGAAAAGACTATGAAGAAGAAGAAGATGGGGATAAAGAAGATACCCCTTTTTTAGGCAAAGGAGAGTTTACCTATAGATCAGGGACCCTTTATTAAAGCCCTTGAGTTGAGGGTAGGGAATAATGAGAGAAAAGAAAACCTACCTATGTTCATTGGGAAAATGAACCCTGAGGATGTTATGGATTGGCTAAAAGCATTGGAGAATCACTTTGAATTTGATGATATGGTAGAGAATCAAAAGGTGAATAATTCCAAATCAAGGATGAAGGGCTCTTCCCTTAGTTGGTGGAACTTCTTAAAAAATAAGAGAGTATAAGAAGGAAAGAATCCTATCTCTTCATGGAAAGGATGGTTATATAAGTGAAGAAGAAGTTTGTGTCAGAAGATTATGAAGTGATGATGAATAAGAAGTTGTATAAATTAAGGCAAAGGGATTTTAATGTAGATGGATACATGGAGGAGTTTCATAAGATCCCTCTTAGAGAAAGGGAACCTGAAAGTGAGAAGCAAATGTTGGCAAGGTATCTGAATGGCCTCAGATACAATATTCAGGCTGAACTCAATCTCTTCAATCCTGAGATAGTTCACAAGTTCTTTCAAATGGACTAAGGATTTAAGAGAAATAGAAGAGAAAGGGAGACCTTGAGAATAGAGGTAGAGGAGGAAATTTTAGAGGAAGAGGTACATTTGGTGGAAGAGGAGAATCTCCTAGACCACAAGGAGATTCAAGTAACTAGGACCAATAAGGATAGTCGAGACATAGAGGAAAGTTTTAGAGGAAGAAGGTTCAATAGAAGAGGAATATTTTGTGGTAGAGGACCAAGTATATTCACTGGAATATGTTTTACATGAAATCAAGTTGGACACCAGTCAGTTAAATGTCCTAAGAGGTTACAAACAAATAATCAAGGGGGAGAAAAAAGAATCCATGTGGACCAAAAGGAAGATGAGTAGAGAATACAATAAAACTCAAGACCTGAAGGTCTAGAGCAAGGGGAGTGCCTAATTTTCAATAGGATCATCTGGAAGGTGGAAAATACAAAGGATCCCAAAAAGAGAAAATCTCTATTCAAATCTACATGCAAGGTAAGTGGAAAAGTATATAAATTTATTATAGATTTAGGGTCAATTGATTATATTGAATCAATAAAAATGGTTAATAAGATTGGTTTGAAGAAGGTTCCTCACCCTTACCCCTACAAATTCTCCTAGTTGAATAAACAACAACAAGCCTTGATAAATGAGCAAATTTGGGTAGAACTACAAATAGGTGAATATAGGGACAAAATACTATGTGATGTGACTAAGATGGATGATTGTCACTTACTTCTAGAAAGACTCTAGAAGTATGATGTAAGTGCACAACATGATGGCAAGAAAAATGTTTACTCACTGACCAGGGATGGTGTGAGTTACTCTATGACCCCACTAATGGATGATGGTAAGAATAAACACATTGTGACTAGTGTCATGTTATTGGATGAGAAGGAATTCATGAAGACCCTAAAGGAGAAGGATATGACACTCTTTTCCATAGTAATGAAGCCCAAGGAAGTGGTGAATAATAAGTGTGAGAACAAGATACCAGAGAGGAATGTAGGTCCCAAGGAGGTACAAGAAGTGTTGGATAGATATAAAGGAGTAATTACAGGAAGCATAGAAGAGACATTGCCACCCCACAGAGATGTTAGCCATTGCATGGACCTTATCCCTAGATCTACATTACCCAAAAAAGGAGCCTACAAATTGACACCAGATTAGAATGGGGAAATTGCAAGACAAATACAAGAGTTACTAGAAAAAGGATTCATAAGAAAAAGCATGTGCCTGTGTAGTCCCTACAGTTTTGGCTCCAAAGAAGGAAGGAACATGGAGGTTGTGTACAGACTCTAGAACCATAAAAAATATTACAATCAAGTATAGGTTTCCCATGCCTCGGATAGAATATTTGATGGACTGTCTAGGAGGAGAAAATTACTATTCTAAGGTGGATTTGAAGAATGACTACCACCAAATTAGGATAAGAGAGGGAGATGAGTGGAAAAATTCTTTCAAAAATATTGAAGGCCTCTATGGTTGGTTGGTTATTCCATTTTTCCTTTCTAATGCTCCTACTACATTCATGAGGCTCGTGAATGAAGTCCTCAAACCTTTTATAAATCAATTTTTTGTTGTATATTTGGATGACATATTGATTTTTAGCTAGGATAAAATGAACATCTAATGCACTTGGATTTGGTATTGAAAAGGCTGAATGAGGAGCAGTTGAAGATAAATTTGGAAAAATGTGTCTTCTTGCAGGAAGATTTTATATTTCTTGGCTTTTCAATCTCTAAGGGAGGTCTCAAGATGGATCCCTCCAAGGTGGAAGAAATACTAAATTGTCCAACACCTAGAAATGCAAGAAAAGTAAAAAACATTTATGGTCTTGCAAGTTTTTCTAGGAAATTTATAAAGAACATCAGTGGTATATGTGCACCCATGAATGACACTATAAAAGGGGGTAGAAAATGTCAATTTGTTTGGACTAGTGATATAGATAATTATTTTGAATATTTGAAGAAGAGGGTACCATATCAACCCATCTTAGTGTTACCAGATTTCTATAAGGTCTTCACAATTGAATGTGATGAAAGAAATAGGGCTATAGGAGGAGTTTTGAGTCAAGACAGCAGGCCTGCAACTTTTTTAGTGAGAAACTGAATGAAGTAAAACAAAATTATTCAACCTATGATCTAGAGATGTATGCCATGGTTCACACTCTAATAAAATGGAGACATTACTTACTACCTAAGGAAATTATATTATTTACTGATAATCATGCATTAAGTTTTTTGAACAGGAAAGAGAAGTTGAACCATAGACACATGAAATGGATGGCGTATCTACAAGCATTCACTTTCACCATTAATAAAAAGAAAGGGATATACAATAAGGTGGTTGATTCTCTTAGAAGGAGGAATTTGACAGTGAATGAAATTCAATTGGAAAGCATTGGGATCAATTAAATTAAGGACATGTACCTATAAGACCATAAAAAGGCTTATTATGCATATCAAAGATAACCACAAAACCCTAAAAAAATGAAAACCCATCTAATCTATCATAAAATCCATTTGAAATGAGAGCATAAAGATAAAGCATAAAGACACTTAAAACCCCCTTCAAATGTAGCTTCCATGTTCTCCTTTCTTCTCCATGAGTTGATTTCATATTGATTTAATGTTTCTCTTTTTCCTATAAAAAAATGCACAAGTGTTGAAAATCCAAAGTGATGATCACAAGAATGCTAGGAGATAGTGGTTAACCAAAGAAAGACAAAGAGATCTCAATTTATAGAAATGAGAGACCAATTTGCAGAATTAGTAAGTGAATGCACATATTAGTACGCATAAATCAATGCATAATTGGAGGAAAATGAAAGAAAGAGGATGTAAGAAAATTAATAGGAATTTAGAAGCATAATTTAGGGGAGAAATGGATAGGGAAAGGTAGAAGAGATCAAGGAGCTAATTACTAGGGAGATGAAGCACAATTAGAGAAGGAAATGTAAGAGGTCAAATTTTTTGAATTTAAAAACTCATTATTCCCTCAAATAAGGAATTTAGGAATTAGGAAAATCCCATAATTCGAAAAGATAATAAATTAATTAATTTAGGGAGACATTAGGGAAAAAAGAATAAATAAAGTCAATTTTTTTATTCAATTAGGACATAAAGATAAACTATGGGTTAATCATCCGAAGATAGAAAATTAGTGAATCATTGGCCAAATAGAAGGCATTAATGCATAATTGAATTGGTTTGGCAATATTGATAAGGATTATGATAGCTTTGAGGCATTGATGAACTTTGACAATGCGCTCAAATAATGATATTTGAAAATGATTAAATACCATCAAGGATCTTTGATGATGCTACAGGTATTGATAAAGAATAAGGAGACATCAATGAACTTGGACAATGCTCCTAAAATAATGATGATTTGAAATAGCATTGATGATCTTGGACAATGTTATTGAATTGATGATGATAGGTTGATAACGATAACATCGATGAACTTGGACAATGTTGTAAAATGGATGATAAAAGATACGAAGAATTTATGAACTTGGAAAATACCCCTAGAATGATGAGATTGAATTAATGATGACAAGATTTACTAGATCTGGAAAGGATTTGATTGATTTAGAAAGTGATTTAAATAGGCATCAATAATCTTGGACAATGCCCCAGAATGGTTAGAATGAGTCCAATATGATTTTGGAATTATTAGGAAGAGATTAGGATAGATTTAAATTGGTTTAGGATGATTTGAAATAGTTTAGGATCATTTAGGATCGATTAGGATTGGTTTAGGAAGATTTAGGATTGATCAAAATTGAATAGAAAATGATCAATTTGGCCAAGAGGACAGAAATATTAGCAAATAATTGATGAAAGACACAATGTTGCCATATAATAAAGAGCATATGCGCAACATAAAGGAATAATTAGAGCACAAAACAAATTTTCAATTGTAATGCTAAAAATGTTAAACACATAGACTAGTAGGCTCAAACCATTTTTGAGCGTCTACATTTTTCCCCTCTTTGATACAATGTGATTGTGAGCATTGTGTTAAAGAAAAATTAAAAAGCATGCCCTAGTGGATCAATAGAAATGGACGTAGGATGCCCCCTTAAAAAATTGGGTAGAAATTGACAGGAGGACAATTTTTCAAAAAGAAAAAGATTGCTAAGATTGATAGAAGAAATGTTAGTAAGAAAGTACAAATTAGATGGAAGAGAAGAATAATTAGTAGTGATGAAACAATGCTTTCATAAGTGCACTACTAGCATAAGAGCTTTATTTGATATAGAAAATCAGATGCATCACACCATGACACAAAAAGTTGGGGCGATAATGTGATCCCTTTGTGTAAAAACAAACATATTGCAGACAAGGAATGTTTCCATTCATCTCGAAGCATATGGAAGACGTGACCCATAATTTTATGAAAAACACCCCGCAAACAAAAGACAAAAACAAAATAAAGGACCATGAACCATCCCAGCCACTCTCATCACCCAATGATATCCTAGAGTAGCATAAGAACATGATTGAAGATAAATCAATAAAAGATAAGACTCACTGTACCAAGAAAGTAAACAATCATTCTAATCTTATTGTCAAAGTTGACAGTTTGTTTGATTTTTTATGATGATGATGAAGATGTCTCGTTTCAGGAATGAAGCACCCCATCTAAGATATATGCCATCTAGTTTCAAGCATACCACACCCTATATAAGACAAAATGATGATTGATAAAGGACAAATTCATGTTCATTGATTAATAGGACAAGTTTGATCTGATTGATTGCTAGCATGATTGGATAGATCATCTACTGAAGTATAATTTTGTTAAGTGCAATGTTTATTAGTCTTCCGATTGTGTTTTCTCAGATGTTTTTCATGTCGCAAGGGACAATTTATTGAAAACAACAAGTTATTATGTACATGATGAGAAAATGAAATGAGCGTCATAAAATGATATTTATTACTGATTTTTTGATGATATTTTTTCCAGGATTTTTGAAATATTTGATTTTTAGAAATTGTTTCAGCATCATATTTGATTTTTAATGATTTTTTTTAAAGATCATATTTGATTTTTAGAGATTGTTTCATGACATTCTACAATTTTTAGGATTTTTTCAGGAGATTATGCAAGTATTTTGGGTTTTTCAGGACATTCATATTTACATGAGCAAGATTTGAATTTCCCCCAATGTCTAGCAAGGCATGGAAATTGTGAAAGGACAAATGGACTAGTAGATGGGTGAAGGCCAAAGGTCACTTGCATTGGATCTGTTTGGGTGCCAAGGACTATCCAAGAAATAGGACAACATGTTTTTGTGCCAACCGGAGGGACAGGATAAGACAACGATAGGATAATGAATTTTTTTTTTGGCACTGGATGGAAAGTGATGCATAGGAATGGACATGTCAAGAGGTTTTTTGGAAAACATGTTTTGCATTTAATGTTCTAATTTTACATAAAGATCAAGATAGGGAGTTTGCATAGGGAAAATGTTAGGATATGGATAGGAAAAGGGAAATGGATAAGAAAGATCAAGAAAGGACAAGGGGGATATGGGTGTTGATATGATAAAGGATATAAGGGATGTGAATAGGATAATGGAGGAAATGATAGAAGTAATGGAGGATAATGGACATAAAAAAATGAATGAATCTACCCCCAAGTATAGACTGCAAGAAGTTCAGAAATTGTGCATGATGCATGTTTGCCTAGTTTTCATCATGGTACTTGCCCAAAGTGCCCGTTTTCCAAGTTTTCACCTTTGGATGAAATTTTTATCTTTGTTTCTATTTTTTATTGTTACCAAGATGCTTGTTTACCAGGTTTTCATTAAGGCAACATTTTTTTCTTTTTCATTTTTTTTGACATTTGCCTCTTTTTTGCTTTTTGCTTTTTTAAAACTTTTTGAGATGTTAGGAAGAAACTGGATGCATGAAATGACATGGACGAAGGACTCAAGTGTATTTTTTCTCTAATATTTTCTTTTGAAATATATACAATAATGGACCATGATACTATGCGCAAAGACGTTGGTAGGGTAAAGACAAAGGGATATGAAGTGGATGATTGGATAAGCATGGATAAAGATTATGAAAAGGATTGGATAGGATGAAGGAAAGGTTATAAAATAGGTCTTGGATGATGGAGGGAGTGAAAGAAGGATGGATTTTTAGTGGATGAACATGGATTCAAGAACAACATTGGCACACACCTTGAGGGGTGATGGAGTGATGGAGGAAAAGGAGATTTAGGATTTGGAAGGATTAATGGAGTAATGAGTATGGATTTTGGGACACAAGGACCCAAAACGGATTTGGAAGATGGAAGAAATTTAGATGGAAGGATGGAAATTTTGAATGCAAATTTGTATTTTTCTTTAGGACTTTGTACTATACGAAGCTTCTTAGGAATCCACATGCATTTGGATTTTTCATTTTTTTGTGGGTCCTTAGAATGCATTGATTACATAAGAGATTTAGGAAACCATATTTCCTTTGTCTTTATTTTTCTCTCAATGGGTCTTTTTGGCATTTTTGATATTTCTTTTTCTTCTTTTAGGATCATATCTTTCTTTGTTCTTACATGTTGATTATACTGGACGTGTTTATCCTTGACTCCAAGTGAATTTTTTTTTTTTTGTAAATGTTATACTTGGCATCAAAATTGCTTGGAATAGGACTGGATTTAATGGATGGATGGAAGGTTCTCTAAGATGTGTGCCTTTGTATAATTGCATTTTGGAAAGGGTATGTGGAATCTAAGCTAGTGGAGGGAGGAATATATGGACCAAAGATTGATGGAAGGGTTGAAGGATGAGGTATATGCTTGGATTTGGATTTGGAATGGATACCAACATCTTGGGATAGATAATTTTTATTAAGAACATGGTCATGAAAATTTTCTTTGACATGAAAGGGTGCTAATATACCTTTTGCATGGAGGTCTAACCCTTTGACTTGATAATGCTTTCTTTGACTAGTAGGATACTTTCTACAAGAGACAAGCCCATTATTATGAGGTGTGTATGATATGGAAGGACTTATAAGACCATGAGGTGGACTAGACTTGATAGAACTAGGGGAATCCATTTGAAGTGTAAGGGGTTCATGAACAAATTCCATATATGTTCTTGGCTCACAAGGGGGATTCGGAGGATTAGGACAATAAGATAGAGGGATGGGGGGATATTTTGGAGGATTGGGATCTTGATTGTGATATGTTTTAAGACATGTTTCTTTGTGCTTAGGATCATCCACTTTACATGGGGTGTGAATTTGGATATATATGGGAGGTGGTAGAAAGGGGTCAATGTTTTGACATGGAGGAGATGGATTCTGGATAGGACTCTCCTAAATGCATTTTCTTGAAGAAGGAGAACATGAACATGATGGAATTGGTTCAAAGGAACTTGGGCTATGCACAAGAATATCTTGGATTTATTTGGTGGATATCCATTGGAATGTTTCATTTTTGGAAGAGTCACTTGATGGAGATGAGGGAAATTGCTCTTGTGAAGTTTGTAGGGATGAAGGAGTGGAGGGAAACATGGATGATTCTTGGAGGTTAATTTCTTGGGAGGAAATAGGTATGTCATCCATGTGATTGTTTTGGGATGAGGCTTTGCTAGACATGGGTGAATTATTTTTTCTTTCTTTCTCTTAATCCACATGGAAGGATTTTTGAAACAATCTCTTTAAAGATTTAGATTGGGGTTTATTTTCTTAGGTGACTCTAATGATGAAATTGTATTAGTATTTACATTAAAAAAAAAAAAAATTGGATTGAACATATGACTCAATTATTTTTGGTTGGTGTTAAAAAGATGATATAGAACTTGTGCTTGTTTGGGAAAACCTTGGTATTGATTGGCTTGTTTGCATGATTGGCATAAAAGTTTGTGTGATTTCTTGAGGATCACTTCATTGCATTGGGACAAAGATTGGTTCATAATTTGGTGGTGGTCCCCATTGAATCATACCATAACTTGGTGAAGTACTTGAAGGGAAATCCAAGTTACATAGGTCATTGCTTTATCTTATGTCATAAAATTTCTGTGTCAGGAGAAGTTTGATTTATCTCACTTAGAGATTGCATGTTGATTAGATCGCTTTGAAATATTACACCTTGTCTTAGATTAGGTGGTGGTTTTGATTCTCTGTGTGTTGTGAACATGGGTTGGTAAAATTCTTGTTTCCTTTTGAGTGCTTAGAACCTAGTGAAGATTGGCATGATCAATATATGCAAGTGCAAGATTTTTGAATTTTTTTAGAGACTATTACAATGAAAATGCAACTTAAGCTATGCGATGAATTTATGCAGATGCAAAATTTGGAATGTTGGATGATTATGAAAAGCTAACTATGGATTATGCAACTATTTTTTTGGGATTTTTCACTTTGGAAAAATCTTTGGAAGAATGAAAACCTAAGAACCTAACCCTAGGAGAGTGAATAGGGATCTTGACTTTAAAAGGGACCAATTGATAAAGAGATAAAAAGGGACTAGGTCCAATCCAACATGACAAACATGGAGTGAGACCAAATGATAAGTGGAAAATTTGATAGAGGGGAAAAAGGGACCAAGTCAAGATTCTTTCTTCAATGACATAAGGTAAGACTATAAAATTTGAATTCCTTTGGGATTTAACAAAGTATTTGAAAATGAGCTAAATGCAGTATGATGATTTTGCAAGGCAATATATAGTTATGATGCAAGCTTAATGCAAGAGGATTAAGATTGAAAATACAAGGGGACTAATGCAATGTATGCAAAAGGTATTATGATATGAATATTCAAGAATTAATCAAACCACAAGGCTCCAAGATAAATTCCTTTTGGTCTCCATATGTTCACGAGGTTTTGAAAGGTGTTTGGGAAAATAAAAGTGTTCAAGAATGTTTAGGAATGTTGGGATGAGATTTGAATGTTTAGGAGTGTTTTTGAAATTTCTCTTTAAAATTTTGAAATACTCACATAAGACATGTCAGACAGAATGGCTATTGTAAAATCAAAAAAAACACACCACAACCTAAGGCAAGCTAAAACAATATCTGTTGAATTCCCACTTGAACAAAGTTCAGCACGCTTACTCAGAGAAGATAACTTAGAATCTTGGAGGTGCGAGCTCCTGACATTGCACTAAGTTCTTAGGCACACCAAGCTTCAAATCCAAAGGGTCATCACTTCCCAAGGGACTAATGTCTCTACTAAGAGCCGCAAACATGTGGTGTTGGTTTCTTTTTATGTTACAATAAAAACAACAATTTCTTCTTCTTATGTATGTTTTATAGAGGAGCCACCTCCAAATACTGGTTCATGTAAGAAAAGGACCAACTAACAAGAACTCTAACCAATACTTCTACTCTTTAGGTTCTACTACACCAAGGGGGGGATACCCTACAATACCTTATAATATTTCTTATATGATATTATCAAGTAGTAATCTCACAATGACTCAACATAACCGGGAAATACTAGATAATTAGCTAATTACCCATTGAACATCAACCATGTAGTGGAGTATGAGATAGGAATTCACAACAAACTTGCACAAATGTAAACTTAATGTATTTTAATGTTTGTTTATAGGAAAACATAGCCAATATGCAACTAGATATGAAATAGTACAGAACTTATCATCTTTAGATGAGTGCTTTATCCATTGGACTACACTCTGACTCAGATACAATATACTGAAATAAATATTCATCAAAGATTCTTGATCATAACACAATTATCCCAGACCCCTACTACTAATAGAATCCTAGCATATGTCAAATGAATCTATGCATTAATCAGAGCCTTATTTAATATGATCCTAGACTAGAACTCTCAAATAAGTACATAAACATAGAGAAAGACTATGCTAACAAATCCAAAAATTCATAACTCAAGACACATAACATAGGAGAGATTGGAATCGGGATCCTTGTATTAAATTCAAAGAATCATATTTCAATATACAAAAAGTACTCAGAGATAACCTCTTCAATAATCTGCAAAAGATTTCTCAGCTTTATTTCTGATTTCTTACAACAATCTAGTACAAACTATATTGTATTCCCCCTTTGACTAAAACTTTACAAATTGTTTACAATCCAAATTTTCTAGCCCTTTCCAATGATCTTGGGAATCCTTTTATATAATAGGATTGCAAAAAGCTATGGATCATTTGGAATAAGGAAAAAAAAATGACTTAGTAAAAAGACAAAATAACCAATGAAGTGATAACCACTTTCGTTACACTAGATATTTAACATGTTTTGCCTTCTGACTGCTTGGTACTTGTAACTACTTCAAAGTTGTTTGGAAGCATCCACCTAGAATCTGTTGTCTTTGATATTGGTGATGTAGGATCTTCATCTTTTCCCATCTCATCCAATATGTTGGGCCTTATTGTCCACTTGCATATTGTCACCTTCTTCTTGATCAACTAAAATGTACTTGTCCTTCCAGGAGGTAAACACCTCATCACTTGGCCAAGTGAAGCTAATGATTTCATCCTTTTTATTGTTGATAACATTCTAGTTGACACTTGCCTTCTCAATCTCTTCTGACCAAAATTCAAAAAATGCTCTAGCTTTACCGACTATCTCAATAGTTTGAACAAACAACAGTGTGCTTTCCAGAGTAATAATGCTATTGGTTCTTATTGCCAATGCCTCTTTCATTTGTCTGTGCCATATTCCTTCTTGTTTTACATCACCACTCTTCTTAAAAATATTGGGAAATATCTCATATCAGTCCTTTGAATATTCTTTCTTCAAAGCCATTATATTCCTAATGATGATGCTCCTTCTTATGTCCATGTCCATTAGTAATTTGACCCATTTATAAGTACCAGCCAAAACAATGTCAATATTTTTTTCCCTTTAGTATGTGGTATGAAAGAATTTTAATTCTCCTCTCTTTCCCTTCCATCTATCCACCATTTGATCCCATTTTTCCTTATCTGCATTGTATTCATTCAATATACTGACAATTTTCTTCCCTTATGAATAAATAGCAGTAGGAACTAATTCTTGAGTGCAATGTCTGAGGGTGGAATGTATCTTATCATCATACTTCTACTTTACCCATGCCTCTGCTTCTTTAAATGTTGCAGATTGTTCAACCCAATTCTTCTTTGATTGGTCTAGCTCGGTTCTTTCAGCAATTAATCTTGCTTTCTCTTGCTCCAATTCTTCCTTTATGGTGGGATTTAATGGTAGGGAGAAAGAGGGTAAGTTATGATTGGGCTTGATGATGCTGGCTGGTGAGGCTCTTGTGTAATCATCCTCTGAGGAACAAACTGAATTGTTTTCTTTCCTTCCAAGATAGGAATCTCCTTTTCCTTTTCAATAGACTTTATCTTCTCATCGTTATAAGCCTTCATGACTACCTCATACTTTTTCATCAGGATTTTGAGTGCATCTTCTTATTTCTCAGCTACCTTTAAGCTCAACTTTATTGTTTCCAGAGTAATTTTAGCTGCTTCTACCCCTGAGGTGTCTGCTCCTCTTCTCACTATGAGGCTACCTGCATGTTCAACCCGATCACCTTCACCAGATACCTTATGGATCTTCCTTTTTACATGCCACATAACAAGGGTTGCATGATCTTCACTAAATTTTACTCCCTTAGATGTTTATCTTTCCTCTGTCTCATTAGTATGGAAAGTTGTGGTCTCCTTTCTCACAACATCAAAAACAATAGCATCTGCAAGATCCCACTTTGGAAGTATCAATACTACTTCCTTATTAACCAATGCCCTTCCTTCTTTAGGATTTATCTTCTCAAATCTAGATATCATTTCTTATTTTATTTCATTTTCAATTTATTCTTCACTCCTTGTTGGTTGTTCCTTGTGCTTCTATTGGCATCTCTATTTGAATTCATTTAGGTGGATTCTCCATAAGAATTGTAAAAATTCCCTAGCTTTGACAAAATTGTCATCAAAAAGAAACTTGTCACTGGCTTGCTGTGTCAAGGGGTCCAATTCCTTACCAGCATATTCTGCAACAGTTAGATCCAGTTGTTGGTTCCTTTTTATGTTGTAATAGTAACAACCACAACCTCTTCCCTTTATGACTATTTTTATAGAGGAGCACCTCCAAATATATGCTCATGCAAGAAAAGGACCAACTAACAAGCACTCTCTTAATACTTCTACACTTTAGGCCCTGCTACACCAAGGGGGGGATACCCTGTTATACCTATTGATATATCCAATCTGATACTATCAAGCAGTAATCTCACAATGACTCAACATGACCGAGAGATACTAGATAATTCGCTAATTATCCATTGAACATCAACCTTGAAATGGAGCATGAGATAGAATTTACAACAAACTTATACAAACGAAGGCTTAATGGATTTTAAAATGTTTTCTTATGGGAAAACATAGTTAATGTGCAACTAGATATGCAATAAAACAAAAATTATCAGCTTCGGATCAATGTTTTATCCATTGGGATATATTCTGACTCAGATACAGTATGCTGAAATTAATGTTCACCCGAGACTTCAAATCATAATACAACCATCCCAAAACCCCTACTACTAATAGAATCCTTGCAATGTGTCCGATGAATCTATGCATAAATCAAAGCCTAATTTAATCTGATCCTAGATCAGAACTCTCAAATAAGTACATAAACATAGAGAAGAGTATGCTAATGAATTAGAAAATTCATAACTCATATGACACATAACACACGAGAGATTGGAATCTGGATCTTTGTATTAAATTCAGAAAATCTTATTTCAGTATATAAAAAGTACTTAGAGATAACCTCTTCAATAACCTTTAAAATATCTATCAGCTTTATTTCTAACTTCTTACACTATCTAGTACAAATTATTTCACATTTCCCCTTCCGACTGAAAACTTTACAAATGGTTTAAAATACAAATTTTCCAACCCTTTCCAATGATCTTGGGAAACCCTTTATAGATTAGGATTGCAACAAGCTTCAGATCAATTGGAATAAGGACAAATTAGTGACTCACTAAAAAGAAAAAATAGCTAATGAAGTGATAACCACTCTTGATATAATATATATTCAACAAAAATTTTCTTCCGACCGCTTTGTACTTGTAACTGCTTCAAAGTTGCTTGGTGTGAGCCATCTGGAATCTGTTGTCTTTGATGTTGGTGATATAAATTCTTTAATTTCAACTGTATTAACCAATTTTTTGGTCTTCTTTTTCCACCTGCATGTTTTCACCTTCACTTGGATCAACTATTGTGTACTTGTCTTTCCAAGAAGTGTACACCTCATCACTCGGCCAGTTGAAGTTGATGACCTCATCTTTTCTATTGTTATTTTCCTTCCAGGTGGTATATGCCTTCTCAATCTCATCTGATGAGAATCCAAAAAATGCTCTGTCTTTTCCTACTATCTCAAATGTCTAAACAAACAATAATGTACTCTGTAATGTAATTATTCTATTGGTCCTTGTTGCCAAAGCTTCATTCATCTGCCGATGCCATAGCATCTCATCTTTGATATTTCCATTTTTCTTGAAGATATTTGGGAACATCTCCTAATGGTCCTTTGAATGTTCCTTTTTTAGGGCCATTACCTTTAAAATGACAATGCTCCTCCTTATGTCTATGTCCATGAGCAGTTTGACACATTTATAAGTGCCAGTCAAGATTGTCAACATCATTTTCCTTCTTGCATGTGGTGTAGAATAATTTCAACTCTCCTCCCTTCCCTTTCCACTTATCCACCATTTGGTCTAGTTGGTATTTGTCTACATTATACTCATCCATCATGCTAACAATTTTCTTACCTTGTGCATAGATGGTAGTAGGAACCAATTCATGTGTACAATGCATCAGGGTTCTATGTATCTTATCTACATATTTTTGCTTAACCCATGCCTCTACATCTTTGAAGGCTGTAGACTATTCCAACCATTCTTTATTTTGTATTTCCATCTCTGCTCTCTCAGTAATTAGTCTGGCCTTTTCTTTCTCAACCTGCTCTAATCTGGTAAATGTTGATGGTGCAAGGGAAGGGGGATAACTGATAATGGGACTTGATGAGGATGGTTGGTGAGGGTCCTATGTAATCCTCCTTTGAGGCACAACTTGATCTATTTTCCTTCCCTATAGGAATGCAATCCTATCATCCTTTTGCATTTTTTTGACCCTCTCATCATTGTAAGCTTTCAGAACAACTTCATACTTATGGGTTAAGCTCTTGAAAGAATCTTCTTTCTTTTCAGCTACCTTCAAACTTAATCTATCATTTTGCATAGTGAGGTTAGATACCTCTACCCCTGAAGTATCTGAAATTATTTTAATTATGAGGCTACCTGCACTCTCAGCCTAGTCATATTCATTTTTTCTCCTTTTATCTTTCCTCTTCAAGGACCATATTGCCAGTGCTGCATGATTCTCACTAAACTAGGCACCAATTGATGTCCCACTAGTGTGAAATAGTTTGGCTTCCCTCCTCATAGCATCAAACACAATGGCATTAGCCAAATCCCACTGGGGTAAGATAAGGACTCCTTTCTTCTTAACTAACTCCATGCCCTCTTCAGGGGTTAGCTTGTCAAACTTGGTCATTAGTTCTTCTTTGACTTCCCTCTCAATGTCTTCTTTGATCTGGTTTGGCTAATATTCTTTCAACTTGTGACATTTATCCTTGAACTCATCAATATGGGTTCTCCATAAGAATTGAATGAAGGTTCTAGCCTTAACAAAACTATCATCAAACATAAATTCTTCATTGGCCTGTTTGGTTACACCATCCACCTCCTTTCCTGCAAACTTTTCTACTGTAAGATCTAGAGATGCATGCCTGGGTGCCTCTGGCACTCCCTCTTGTAGCTCTTGGGCTGTAAAAAAAAACCTTCCCTATATTTCTCATTTGGACCAATTGCTCTGTAATATCTTGGTCATCCATCTATAGAGGGGAATAAGAAGGAGATTATTCATCTCTTGTTTGTTCTTTTCCCTCCACCTTTTGTCTCTTTAGAGATGGCATTGTTTGAGTACTGGTATCTGCTGGCCTCTTTCCTTTTAGATCAGAAGTTTTGTCAATCTTGAGCATAATTATACTATACCCTCTTCTTTTATAGACCACATAATTCCCAGGTGGGACTACCCTTCCCTATGTAATTCTACTCAGAATAGCCTTAGCTTCTTCTAACTCAGTCTCCATTACTATTTTGTCTTCTGGTTAAGAGTCTGCATTATATCTTCAAACATTGTGAAAAAAATCCAAAGATGTTTTGTACACCAACCACGTTTCTTTCCTGACTTCTTGATCATTTAGATCAAACACATTCCTTATGATGTCCTTAGGAAAATTGAATTGGTGATCAAGTGCGAGGCACTTGGTCCTCTTCCTGAACATGTCCATAATGAAGCCTTCATTGTGTGCACATCGTGATATAGATGTTTCTAGATGGTATTGCTCAAAATATTTGTCAAATTGTGTCCATACCCCCTTTGTGCTAATGAAGTGATGGGCTCTGGTGAGGGTAGGGAAAATACTTCCCTTCATCTTATTTTTCAAGGCTTCTTCCTACAATCCACCCATTTGCCTCTGATCTCCATACTCCATAGGTCTTAATAATCTCATCATGTTTGTGTGGATTCTATGGTTTTTCTTACATAACAGTGATTTAAGCCTAGCAGCAAAAACTCTATCAAAATTTACATAGCTAGCTTCTTTTGTATCCCAAGACAAATCAACACTCCACAACTGAATCAGAAAATCCTCATCATCCTGGAACTTAGTGAGGTCCATTTCATCTTCAAAGACACCAGCACTATTGAACAAAATCATGTGCATCATTAGAGAATACCACCCCATTATCTTGAGTATATTTCCATCTTTGATGCTTATTAAACCCTCATGCATTAGCTCAACAATGTAGGAAGCATAATAAAAAACTACTGATAGATGGGGATGCAAAATATGAACAACCATAAGCATTATGTGAACAAGCATTGTTGCTTTTTCATCTTCTCCTAACACAAGACACAAGGCATTATATATTTTTCTAGCCTTACTATTGAAATAGTCCAGTTTCAACGGCTCTAGTGTATTTGGGCCCACAATAATCAAATCTCCTATTTTGTTGAAGTATCCTTTCAAAGACTCATTCCTATAGTACTCCTTTTGAGTCTGGTAGACTTGTTTAAATAGTTGAAGTCAATGTCATCCATTTGAATTGAAAGGTCACTTAATTTGAATATCTTTTTTATTTCATCGGCTGTGAGAGTCAATAACACATTTCCCTCTATGTATCTTAAAACCCTAGATACCCTATCATATGTATTTGTTATCAAAGTAAATAGGTCTGTATCCATAAATACCCTAGGCACTATCAATTTACCCACATCAAGATTCTGTATGTTGTAATCTAGGGAGGGAGCATTCCTCTGACTATAAGCAGTTTTAAACAAATTCAAACTATATATGCTAGTCGTACAATCTTTTGCCCATCTACCTGTATCATACAAGCCCTCCCCGACTCTAAAATGGGGATGTGCTAGAACTATCTTTTTAATTTCGGTAGCATCACCTATGGACCCACTCAAGTGTTGTAGAAGGTTGTATCTCACATTTCTATCCTTATATTCTATCTTGCCAGAGAATTCAATCCTAGGGGTTATTTTCTAAACTAGGGCTTTTTAACGAGGATGATATTCAAATTTTAACAACAATTCTGAGAGCTTTTCAACTTTCAAATTTCACTAAATGCATGAATTTATGCTGTATCACAAGAGACTTACCCATTTTACAATTTTTTTATCAAGTGCTCAATGTTACTACAATTATGATCTTTGCTTGAATGATTTTGATGAATTATGGCAGCTTCAAGTTTAAGCAATGAATTATATGGCCTCAATCAAATCATTCTTTCACATTGAATTGAACTGAAGTGGCCACACGTTCTACAATTAATTCACCTGGTTCAAAACTCATAGCTTAACGGATCACTGATGATCATTTTAAGAATTTTGAATTTGGACTGGAGATCTCCAACAACATCTCCTTCATCTGACGACTCTCATCTTTTCCTGGAAAAAACTATTCATCTAGGACATGTGTCATCATGACTTGATCACTTAAACACTAGGTCTTGTTCACTTTTCGTCCAAGCAATCAAGTCAACCATTAGATTCATCTTAACTTGGCTGCAAGTTATTTCACCCTAAGTTTACTAACCACGGCTACAACGTCATCCACTTGGACACGCGTCAACAAGGCTTAATGGCTTAGTCGCTAGATCTTGTGCACTTTTCCTTTAATCCATTAAGCAACTTGTCCAATCTTTTCAAACTTGCATCTTAATTAACATCATTTCTTCATTGTACAGGACCCACTTCCTTTGCCATGCATCATCACAACTTAATCACTTATCCATTAGATTTTGATCACTTTGCCTTTAAGCAATTAAGCCAACCATTAGATCTTTATGTAAATGATTTGTCTTTAATTATTCCTTTACAACCTTAGCAAGACATACTAGGACACACGTCACTCAGACTTAATCTCTTAAAGGATTGATCTCAATCATGTTGGGATCAAGCGATTAATTCTACCGTCCAATTAAAATATATCTTCCCACTGTTTAACTAAGATCATTTCTGACCAGCGGACCTACCAAATACACTCGTCAACATGGATTAATGGCTTAATCGGTAGATCTCAAGCACTTTGGGAATAAGCCATTAAGCGGGCCGTTAGATCAAAATACACTTGCTCGATAGATAATGGATTTAATTAAAACACTTGTGGACTTTGGACTTAGGGAATAATACAGGACCATGGGGTTAGAATACCAACAACTTAATAAACATTAGCATTTTAAAATTAACCCATTTAAGACATGACCTTAAGTGATAAAAAGTAACATGAAATTAGAAATATTTTTGATGCTTAGGGTTTTAGGACCAAAATTTATACTCTGAAACATGAAACAAAGGATTTTTTTCAAGTATTCTTCACAAGACACTTTGCAAAAACAAACCTGAGACTTATTGTTTGAAATTTTTTGAATAGACCTAACAGTGGCTCTTTCTAGGGATGAATACCTCCTATAGGCACTATAAGAATTTAGAATCTCAGGGGAGAATACCAACCTACTATTGGAAAGTTGACTATACTAAAGTATATGACTTTATTTAGTGTTGTCATTATGGAAACAAAGTCATATGAAGTTTTGGAGTTAGCACACATTATCAGAAGAACAAAAACTGGCTAAGTACAGAAAACAAGAAAAAAGGCTCATAAGCCGCCTGGGTCTCTTGGTGTCTGATCGGTCGTGTGACCATTATATGCTCCCAGGCCCATACCAGTAGCAGTGTGCATCCATGCCCTAGTGCTCTCCCTCTGCGGTAAGCACACATGTGTAAATCATAATACAATTGCCCGAGGATGACATATCCCCAGCAATATTGGTCGTCATCCTCAACCATGCTACTCAATACTCATGCCCAGCCTATCAGGAATCCCTTGCCTGCATGATCAGGCATGAGACGTCCCCCTATCAACCCTGCCAAGTAAAGTGCTAGTTTTCATGGTCGTGGCTCCATCTCCATCGCTCCTGACCAAGACATCCACTGCTGTGTAATCGGCAGATCAACATATCTCTACCTCATAGCCATCTCCATGTATGGTTGTGACCCCTCCACGTAGTACTCAGGTATGACCCCCGAATGGGCACTTTGTAGATCCTCCATACATCATGGAGGGTGATCGTCGCTTCCCTTGTCAGGAAGTGAAAGCTGGAGGTGGTGCTATGCCACCTCTCTATCAACGCAGACATGAGCACATTATGCACTCAAAGATGCGGCCAATGCCACACGTGCTCTAAACCACACAACATAAAAACTCCACACTTAGCTATCGTCAGATGCTGCTCTAGCTCCATTATCACCAGATAACATTCCCTCACTTAGAATGTGATCGTCTCCTCCTGTAGTCAGCAAACCCATGTCAGCAATCAGATAGCATGTTGGGGCATTGAAACATGTCCCAGGCCTGTCCAAGGCATCAAAAAATGTTCCTAGACCCTTGTCTTTCTTCTTCCCCCTCTCTTTTCTTTTGCTTTTGTGTCAATCCGCGCAGCCGGCGGTTGACCCTCGCAGACGGCAAACTTTTGCAGTCGCCAGTCTGCGAAGATGGCGGATCTTCGCAGACACCAATCTGTAGAGACAGCAGTTTAGGTCGCCGCCTTTCTTGTCGCACAGACGACGGTGTTGAAAACCGCCATCTCCGCTGTGCATTTTCTATTATCACGCCTTCGGAGACAGAGATCGGGTAAAACTTTGTCTGTGCAGATGACCATCGCCTGTTGATCATCTACACAGACGGCGGTCTATCGATCACCGTCTATGCAGACGGCAGATGGGCGATCGCCGTCTGCGCTATGCGCCCTTTTAAGAGCATTTATTATGCCTAAAAACTTTTGAAAAATATTAAAAACCTTAAAGCAAAGGTGGGCGCTCGACTACTCACCGGTGGTTCTGCGTCTGCCGGCCACTGGTATACTCGGATGCGCTCTCCAAGCTATGCTCGCTCTCGTTGTGCTATCATGGCTCTCTTCTTCTTCTCTCTTTTTCTCTTTGTGGGTGAAAGTGACTTGTCCATGGGCCCCAGTGGACTATTTATAGCCCTTTGGGACCTATTTTTTCTGTCGGTCTCCTCTTTTTCTGTTCTGGTCCCTGTTTCCCCTCCAATTTTGCTGGATACGTCATGCAATTGGCCTACTTTCCCCTTTTTTCTTGCCTTTTCAAGAAAATTTTATTAAAAAATTTTATTTTTCCTATTATTTTCTTGAGGGGGCACACTCCTCCGCTCTCGCTGCTGTAGGTTTTCTGAATCCTCTGGGGCATTTTTTTTTTTTTTTCTTTGATGCAATGTCACTTTCGACAATGCATCAAAGAGGGGCAAAATGTAGATGTCCAAAATCATCCTTATATTAATTTAATTAATATTCTCATAACATTATAGTTAATTTTAATTAATTATATTTGTTATATT
>MU226880.1:2626125-2643858 GCA_018584345.1 Thuja plicata | reverse complement strand
GTCCAGTCATCTAAGTGATTTTATCAGATTTATTGTGATACACACAAAAATAGTGTCCTCATTAGTCTTGCATCCATTGCATTCATTAGTCATTAAATTATTATCTCTTGCATTGATTATTTCATTATTCATTATCCATTCATTTCATTAGTCATTGTTCATCGCATTGCTAAATAGTCATTAATTATTTGCATTGTTATTTGTTAGTTCCATTCGTCATTATTCATAGCATAGTTCATTAATCATTAGTCATTAATCATTAATCATTATACATTTGTCTCACATTTCATCCATTACATTCATTAATCATTAATCATTACAACATTGCATTATCCTTCATTAACCATTATATATATTACATTATTCATTGTTTATTAAATCATTCATAGTTGCATTTTCATTAGCATTAAAACATTTATAACCATTTGCATTTGCATTCCATTAGTTGCATCCATAACATTCATAACATTTTAGCATTCATTCCATCAAACATCATATAAAACACCTACAACATCATCCATACATGTCAACATCATAAGAGTTAACATATCATACATAAATCTGCATCTCATCCCTGCATCACAAATTTGTCAGTCTCATCATGCATATATATGTTCATCCCATCCTACATGTCAGTCATAAGCATCATATATGATAAACATCATAAGTACATCCATACATAAGCATGTAAAATCATCAAATATGCATAAACATAAGAGTCTCATAGTCTAAAATAAAGTCCATGTATATATCTCAAAATGTCATCTCATACATCATGTGTCAAAAATGTCAAAAATGTGTATCCAAAAAGCTGAGAAGAATCATGGCAGTGGCTGTGATGGTCTTGCTCCACTGCTGGGACATGGCAGTAACCCCACTAATCCCTATGATGCTCACCCTGTACTCACTAACTGTGACCTCTCAGAGTATGCTAGCGCCCGGGCCCCCTCTGGCACCACTCCATAATATAATCCCATGTAATATCTGGCCTCTCGGCCCCTGTGTCCTGCCTCTCTCTGAGCGGCCATAGCATCTGCCATCATCTACCCCACCCCTGCCACCGTGCCTGCCAACCATGCTATATCATAGTCTTCCCTGTAGTCCTCAGCATATCTACGTGCTAGATCTCGCTCTACTATCAGAGCTGCTATCTGTGCTACCATCTCTACCTGTTCCTCCTCCCAATCCCTGTGCTCCTCAAGGATGGAAAACTCTCCACTATCCACCCAAGCCTGTAAAATGTCTAGTGCCCACTGTGCACTATCCCCTCATGCTGTCTCTGAGGCTAGCTCTCCCTGAATCTGAGTAACCTCTACCTACAGGCTTCTAGATGTCGCATGTGTTGTAGCCAATAACCCCTGAACCCTCCCCAGCTCTGTCTGCAGGCTATCTCACTCTGCTACAACAATATCATATGTCTCCTGGGCTACAAAGCCCGTTGGTGGTCCCTGTCCTGGTGGTGGTCCCTATGGTGGTGGACCCTACTGTGGTGGACCCTATAGAGGTCCTTGCAGTGGCCCTTGTGGTGGTGCTCCCTGTCCTAGGTCCTGTCCCTGGGCACCCGGTATGATAGGTGGCTTTCCACCTGCTGGTATCTATACCTATCCTCTCTGCCATGGTGCTGCCACCCTGGGTTAGACTCTCCTCCCAGCCCCTCCATCTCCCCCATCTCCCCCATCATCATCATCTCCTCCATCTCCCTATCCCTATCCATCATCCCCCTGTCCCTGTCCATCCCCTCCAGCCCTTGGCTGCACGACCCCTGGCACTGTCAATCTGATCGGCCTGTGCACTGCCCACCAGTGTGCATATGCTGGCACTACCCCTGCGTCCAGAAGAGACTCCCGTGATTTGATCCAGGGCACCTCAATCATGCCCATAAAAGATCCTTGTGTTATTTGAGGATCTGCCCCCATCCCCCATACACTACCTACCTCGCGGGTCACCAATGGATGTGGGAACCCGTCTGGTACTGCCTGCTACACCTGCCCCATCTGTCTCCGCACTTTGGATGACATGTAGCACAAAATCATATATGTTATCCTCCTGAACAGCTAGCAGTCTGTCTGTACAAATCTCATGTAATTGAGTCATAAAACCCATCCTCTATATATACCCCCTAGTGTGGGGCCTCATGGCCCCAGGCCTCACATCCTACATATGGAGCCCATGTGATCGCTCCCATCTCATCTAACCATCGCCTCTAGTATCCCACTGAGTCTGTGGCCTCATAACTAATGGGTAGCCTATACCGATAGACAAAAGGCTCATAAGCTGCCCGGGTCTCCTAGTGTTTGATCAGTCATGTGACCGCTATATGCTCCCAGGCCCATACGAGTAGCAGTGTGCATCCAGGCCCTAGTGCTCTCCTTCTACGGTAAGCACACATGTGTAAATCATAATACAACTGCCTAAGGATGACTTATCCCCAGTAGTACTAGTCGTCGTCCTCAACCATGCTACTCAATACTCGTGCCTAGCCTATCAAGAATCCCTTGTCTGCATGATCAGGCATGAGACATCCCCCTATCAACCCTACCAAGTAAAGCGCTAGTCACCATGCCTATGGCTCCATCTCCATCACTCCTGACCAAGACATCCACTGTTGTGTAATTGACAGATTGACATATCTCCGCCTCATAGCCATCTCCATGTATGGTTGTGACCCCTCCACGCAGTACTCAGGTATGACCCCCTGAATGGGCACTCTGTAGATCCTCCATACATCATAGAGGGTGATCATTGCTTCCCCTGTCGGGAAGTGAAAGCTGGAGGTGGTGATATGCCACCTCTCTATCAACGTAGACATGAGTGCATTATGCGCTCGAACATGAGGCCAATGCCGCACATGCTCTAGACCACACAACGTAACCACTCCCCACTCAACTATCATCAGATGCTGCTCCAGCTCCATCGTCACCAGATAACATTCCCTCGCTCAGAATGTGATCGTCTCCTCCTGCAGTCAGCAAACCCATGTCAGCAATCAGATAGCATGCTGGGGCATTGAAACATGTCCCAGGCCTATCCGGGGCATCAAAAAATATTCCCAGACCCTTGTCTTTCCTCTTCCCCCTCTTTTTTTTTTTTTTGGGTCAATCTGCGCAGCCGATAGTTGACCCTCGCAGACAGCAAACTTTTGCAGTCGCCAGTCTGCGGAGATGGCGGATCTTCGCAGACACTGATCTATGGAGACAGCGGTCTAGGCCGCTGCCTTTCTTGCAACGCAGACAACGGTGTTGAAAACCACCGTCTCCACTGTGCATTTTCTATTCTCACGCCTTCACAGATGGAGATCGGGTAAAACTTTATCTGCGTAGATGACCATCACCTATTGGTCATCTGCACAGACGGCGGTCTATTGATCGCCGTCTACACAGACGGCAGACAGGTGATCATTGTCTGCGCTGTGCGCCCTTTTAAGAGCATTTATTGCGCCTAAAAACTTTTGAAAAATATTAAAAACCTTAAAGCAAAGGTGGGTGCTCGACTAATCACTGGTGGTTCTGCGTCTACCGGCCGCTGGTATACCCAGATGAGCTCTTCAAGCTATGCTCACTCTCGCTGTGCTGCCATGGCTCTCTTCTTCTTTCTTTTGCTCTTTGTGGGTGAAAGTGACTTGTCCATGGGCCCTAGTGGACTATTTATAGCCCTTTGGGACCCATTTTTTCTGTCGGTCTCCTCTTTTTCTATTCTGGTCCCCATTTCCCCTCCAATTTTCTTGGACACGTCATGCAATTGGCCTACTTTCCCCTTTTTTTTTGCCTTTTCGAGAAAATTTTATTAAAAAATTATATTTTTTCCTATTATTTTCTCGAGGGGGCACACTCCTCCACTCTCGCTACTGTAGGTTTTCTGAATCCTCTGGGGCATCTTATTTTCTTTTTTTTGATGCAATGTCACTTTCGACAATGCATCAAAGAGGGGCAAAATGTAGATGTCCAAAATCATCCTTATATTAATTTAATTAATATTCCCATAACATTATAGTTAATTTTAATTAATTATATTTGTTATATTCTTCTATCTATTTAATTAAATTTATTTAATTAAATATGATTCATCTCACTTAATATTTAAATTTAATTTAAATACTATCCCTTTTAATGTATTAAATCTTATTTAATACATTATCCATCTTTAATCCCCTTTTAAATAAATTTTTAATTTATTTATTCCTTCACATGACTTAAATTCTACTAAACCACAATTAATCCAAATTAATTTGGATTAAGCTAATTTGAACTTAGATCCTACCCTACCTCACATCACTCTCACCAAATGAACCTATTTATTAATTAACTAAGGTTAATTAAGCTTGCATCTTCATTCATAGTGAAAGCTTGAGGCAAGTTCTTTATACTTGTTTCTTGAGTGATTAGCTCATCATTTTAATGCAATCATAGTGGGATTTATGATATTGTATTGGGAGAGCACACACGTATAACATCTCTAAGAGCAAATCAACAAGGCTTGGGTGCACTTGTTTGGCTCATCAGAGGTTGTGATGAAAGTCTTCTTGTTTTTAGTAGCATGCTTTAGATATGTATAATGTTATTATTTGATGTTTATCTCTAATGTTTGCATGTCTGAGCGTGCTCCCAACAGGTTAGGTTTCATTGCATATAGTAACAAGCATGGACATATTGCAACGTATTGTAAAGAGGTAAGACCCTTCAATGGTTATTGTTATTCATGCAATAAATTTGGTCATAGAGCTATGAATTGTAAAACAAGTCAGAAGAACAAGAATCAGAATAATCAAAGAAATCAGAATTAGCAAAGACAAAGAAGTTATCCTTAGAAAAATATTAGAAACCCTCAGAACATTACATGTAAGATGTGTAATTACAATGGACATACAACCAAGTAGTACAGCATGATGAATAATAACACCAGACCTCCTATCATTTGTCACTCATGTAGAAAAGCTGGACACATCTCTAAGCATTGTAGATCTAGAGCACAGAGACAGGAAAGCCCTAAAATGTCAGAAGATTCATTATGGGATAGAGAAATCAAAATTTTGAAAGCTACAGAAGATGCGAGCAAAATCTGGGTCGAAGTAAAGAAGGATAATGAGGAGAACAAGGTAGTAGATGCATCCTCAGTGGACGCACCTTCTACTTCTGGTTAGTTGACCCTCATGGTCTTAGGGGGAGCTATTCTAGCTCTGAACCCCTGCATGGCTGGTATAATCACCTCTGAGTATGTGCCTTGGATTACAATTGTTTGGTGACATTGTGATGAAGTATGCAAGAGAACATGATCTAAGTTGTTATCAAGATCAAGAACAGAAGTTACAGTTGCTTCCTGTGTCTACGCGGCAAGTATTAATGGTGAAAATCTACTTTGAAATAACCAAGTCGTCACTTGCGGCTAGAATAAATGATTGGAGATCATAGAAGCCCTAGCAATTGTATTTTTAATTCATTACAGTTGTTCTCAACAGCGAAGAAAGGAGATTGATAATCGTTATTTGTTAAGCAAAGTCATTCGAGTTTGAAACGAAGCCCAAGCACAGACACGTCATTTCAAAAATTAGTTGAAAACTTACTTAGCAATTGAGTAAGTGGTTGGATAATCAAAGGAGAACTTGCAGTCAAGTAGCAAAGCATCACAATTACATTCTTTAGTAGAGATTGATATCAAGAAATTTTTTGAAACATATCGGAAGTGATTTATCAGTATGCTTCAGCGCGTGAATTTCATGAAGCGAAATGGGTCCAAAATCTTGTTGAGCAGTGTTCTATGTGGGAGTATCAGTATAATCATTGGAGGTTTTGTTTTGGAGCCAACCTGATGTTATCCTTGGAAGCACATACTTATTATTGACCATATAAGAGCATTCACATAAGAACAGAATTGTTTGAAGACACAAATTTGAAATGTCATGCGAAGAAGTAGATAAAACTATTATTACAGGTCCACAGGATTATGCGCCCATGGCCAAGGACATGGAGGATACATTCATGGTTGATAATGTTGAAGTATCAATGGAAATCAATGGATATTGATCTATACAAGTTTGAAGAAACATTTGTGAGAACTCAAGAGGCTGAGAGTCTTTATATCAGCAAGGAGATATATTGAGTCAAGATATCATAGAAAAGGAAGCAGAAAAAGAGAAGACTGGAGTGATGGACAATTCATCATCATTAATGTAAAGTTTGACACCTATAACAGACTTAAAATAAGTAAGTGGGAGTATATAATCTGAAGAAGTCATGAAAAATAGATCAGATATTGCAGAAGAGAAGTATATGAAGAAGAGGCCCAGTGAATTGGTTAGCAACTTTACACTTGATCTTAGTTCACTCAAAGTTGGTCAAGCATCCTTGAAAGAGTTTGCAGAAAAAGGTAGAAAGATTATTGTTGATTGTATGAATTAGGCAAGTTAAAGTTCCCATCATTACAAAGAAGATCCATGAGGTAGAGGCTATGATAGAGAAGATAAGGAAATCTATGGAAGATCCCTCCACTGATATCAATATGTGTATATCAGGGGCAGATTGATAAGATTGAGAAGGCAGAGAAGATAATATCAAAGGGTAAGTAAAGTAATGTATAGAATATGAATTCTATCATATGATCAAGGTCCTAGCACAAACTTGGAGAAGATGGAGAAGCTACAATATGCATTATGCGCACATCTACAGATTGTTAATTCACTAATTACATTTTGGGAGAAAGAGATCCAGAAGTTATAGATTGCATATCCAGATATGTATGCTGAGTAAGTACATAGAAGTTTTTTTGATCACCTTTGTCATTAATTTCAAAGGGGGAATAGAGTATGAAGAATATGGAGTCTAGTATATGACAAAAGGGAGATATAAGATAGAGAGTTTTTATATAAAAGTACAGATAGTAACTTCACCATATTCCTTTGTTGCCATTAATGAAAAAGGGGTTGATTGTTGGAAAGTTAACTATACTAAAGTATATGACTCTATTTAGTGTTTTCATTATGGCAACAAAGTCATATGAATTTTTGGAGTCAGCACACATTATCAGAAGATCAGAAATTGGCTAAGTACAAAAAATAGGATAGAGCAAGAAACAAACTGTTATAGTTTTGATTAGTGTGTGTTCATTTGTTATCCAAATGATATGTTCCTTTGAATATAAGGTTATGAGTATGTTTACATGCTAATTCTAAGAGAGCATGATCAGATCTGCAAGTATGAAGAAGATACAGCCAGTTGAAGATGTACAGCCAGTGAATGCCAGAACAGGACAAAGATCATGGAAAGAGCCGACAAAAATTGTTTTGGCATGGAAGTTGAACTCATCCTTAGGACTTGAACCTTTGGATTATTTATTTTTAGTGACCTAAAAATCTATGGTTAAAATTTCATGACTTGATTCATCCGGGATAATTAGTTAGAGATATTTTGGTGAAGCGAACTGTGTGAAAAGACATGTCTGTTCGGTTTGAGTAAAGCAGTTATAATTAATGTTAAGCTGACTTAATGAAGGGTTGTGTGGTTATGTAAGTGATCAATAGACATGGTAAAAGGTTTCCTAAAGCCAACATGTTCATTTCCTTTGAGGAAGTACTTATATAATGTCATTTGTGATGGGAAAAGTTGCGGAAGCCAGAGATAAGAAAAGCAGAGCAGAGTGTAAAAGTAGCAAAGATATATCTATCATATGTTGATGATATAGATATTGAAGTAGAAGCTTTTAGAGTGAAGATAAGAATTTTTTAGTGCTTTACAAGGGGTTAAAGAATTAGTGCACCAAAGGAACTGATCAGACAAGCAGTGTCACAGCAACAGTTCATCTTGCAGATACAATGTGTATCGAAGATCCAGAAGGTTGTAGCCTTCACCACTTGAGTAGTGTGCTCTTGGATAGTGAGTCCACCACCCCTAACAGGGTTATTGTAAAAGAATCCTAACAGGGTCTGACCCTTAACAAGGTCATTGTACTTCATGTATTATAAAGACAACTCCTAACAGGGCTAAGGATCTTCTAACAAGGATCATAAGACACTAGTATAGAATATTTGTGGGTACTAATTCCCACCGGGGTTTTCACCTATATTGAGTTTCCTCGTAATCATATATGGTGTTATGTATTGTGTATATTTATCTTACTTTCTTTGATATTCAAGTTCAGTACATAAGCATTTAAGTAAAGATTCAGATAAGAAGAAAAAGTATTAATTGATAGATCCCTAATTCACCCCCCCCCCCTCTTAGTGATCCTATTCCTAACACCTAATGGTAAATAAATCTACTCACACAATAGGAAAGTAAACTAAGCTAAGACAGAAATAAACACACTTGTAGAAACACACTATGTATACAAACCTAATATTCATGGATAATTATACTTCATAAGATGTATAACTTCAAGAACTGCCCATGAACTGGTAGTTCTAAAATATTTCTAGTAAGCTCTTTCAATAAATATGAATTTTTCCCATACCTTTCATGGACAATATAAGGTCCCAGCCAAATTGGTTCAAATTTCCCATGCTTTCCTTTACCTTTCAACCTTGTATTCCACATGATAATATAATCTCCTATATCAAAATGTCTTGAGACTGCCTTTTTTTCATACAAGTTCTTCACCTGACATTGAAGTTTTGCATTTTTCACAGAAGCTTCTCTCCTGGGTTCATCTAAATCCACATGGTCATCAATCCTCAATTGCATGTCATTATCAATATCATCATCATAAGTCTGAACAAACTTGTACATCTGCATCAAATTGTTTTGGGGTAATCTTGCTTGAATACCATAAACTAGATCAAAAGGTGCACATCTAATAGCCTTTTTTTATGTCACCCTATCTGCCCATACAACCAATGTTAACTTTGAATCCCAAGCCTTCTTGTTTGTATCTAGAACTCTTTTAATAATCTCGAGGAGGCTCTTATTTGTGGATTCAATTTTTCCATTACCTTGTGGGTGATAAGGTGCAGAGTAAGAGTTCTGAATACCATATTAAACACAAAAATTGACATATTCCTCAGATTTAAAACACATGGTATTATCTGAGATTATCTTCTTTGGGCACCCAAACCTAGTAATTATGTTCTTCAGTAAAAAATCAATTACTAATTTACTTGTAGCTCTCTTAGTGGGAATTGCTTCCACCCACTTAGTAAAGTAGTCTGTAGCTACAATGATCCATGAATGTCCTCCACTATACTTTGTAGCTATCTCTCCTATAAAATCAATATCCCATTGCTGAAAAGGAGCTTGAACTTCTACTGGTGTGAGGTACACATTACCTGATAATTTTAGCTTACCAGAGAAATGTTGGCAAGCATCACATCTTTTAACCAATTTATAAGCATCTTTAAAAATAGTTGGCCACCAGAACTTGTTGGAAACACTAAGATGGGGGGGGGGGGGGGGGGGNGGGGCGAATCAGTGTTTAGCTAATTATTCAATTTCAGCAACTTTAAATATAAATCAATAATATAACACTTGAAGCTTTCACACAAAATCACATAACACAAGATATGATTACAAGGAAACCTTGATTAGAGGAAAACCCTAGTGGGAATTAGTACCCACAAATATTGCACTAGTATAATGAACCTGTTAGAGTTCCTTTTCCCTATTAGGAGAAGTCTTTACAATGTAAGTACAATGACCTGGTTAAGGGTTTGACCCTGTTAGGAGTCTTTTACAAACAAACCTGTTAGGGGTGAGGACTCACTATCCAAGAGCTCACTGCTCAAAGAGAAAGAAGGCTACAACCTCCTGAGAATAGATATGCACTATATCCAAAAGTAAACTGATGTATGTGACACAGATATCTGATCAGTTCCAGTTACGCGCTTATGCTCTTAACTTATTTAAGGGCTCTATCTCATACTGATATCTTCATACTACTCTACTATACATATTCTCTAATTATTTTGATGACTCTTGCAATATAACTTTACATTGCATATATATATATATATATATGCCTGAATAGACGCGACTATATAAAAGACCTTAGTCAGCCCAAAAACAATATTCACAATGCTTCCAAACAAATTGGCTTAAGCATGTTTATAGAAATTTTTAATACATGATTACAAACTTATTACAATAGGTGCTTAGCCTTTACATAACAAAAGATTATACGCTAATCAAAACAATGAAGTCGGCTTCATACTCTGTATTTTGGACTACTGGTGTACTTGTTTTTTCTGTAACTTGTCCATACTTCCATTCCATACCATGCATGTATAGGGTAAGCATAATAACATAACATAGAGCTTAAGTCAACAAGCGCATATCCTAATGTGGTCGTACACAAGTGCGATGATGCCCTGATCGACTGTAAGTCACTGTTCTATTCTGTCTTCTACACTTAGTCAATTTTCACTTCATAGTTTACTGTCAAAACTTCATATGACTTTGTTGCCATAATGACAACACAAAATAATCCATATACTCCCTGGGAGTCAACTTTCCAACAATCTCCCCCTTTGTCATTAATGGCTACAAAGGAATGTGGCCAAGTTACTCAAAATTGACTAACACCCAAAAAATGTATATTCTTATACTTTATAATATACACATATTCCTTGTATATTACTCCCCCTTTGACATTAATGAAAAAGGTGTCAAAATTGTAAGCCTCTAGATACTTACTCCATATATACATCTAGATATACAACCTGAAGATTATTTATCTCTTGTTGCCAGAATGACTTCATTGCATCAACTGTCTTGAGATGGGCGCATAGAGCATAAGTGAGCTTCTCCATTTTTATCAGGTCTATGCAGGGAACTTGATCATATGTGACAATAGTGGCATCAATTTGTCTAATTCTTATCTTGTTAATCTTGAATTTTGCCTTTTCAATCTTGTCAAGCTGACCTTGATAGATACTGTTGCAGATGTTCATGTATTGCGTGGATGTCTCGACTTGTTTCCTAACACTATCAACCAAGATATTTTCCTCCTCTATCTTCTTGATATGTTTAGAGGTGAATTTTACCCTATCCATGTAGTTGGCTAATACATTTTTGCCTTTAGCTACCAACTCTTTCAATATTGACTGACCAATCTTCAATGACTTTAAATCTAAGGGAAAATTATTTGCTAGTTCATTCAACCTTTCCTTTTTGTACTCATCTTCTACAATTCTAGTAGTTGAGTTTACTAAGCTTGTAAAATGTGCTTTGGAGCTTGTTAGTATACTGTCTACATCATTAACTGACTGAATTTTTGCTACTTTCTTATCCACAAGTACTAGGTCATTCAAGATGTTTACTGATTCCAAGAAGAGAGTTTCTCATAACCTATTTCTCTTTGGCTTTTTCCATGGCTAGGACACTAATCTTGATCAGGTCTTCTTCTCCCCAAGCATCCAGACTTGCTGAGTCAGGAGTTAAACTTGACAACAATGAGGTAGATGGTTGAATGGATGGTGTGAATATGGTATTCTAACTAGTGTCCATGCATTCACTTTTAAGTGGGATCTCCATGACTAGTGTCTCATTGTTCTGATTATCTTCCTCTTTGTTCAAGTCTATTGAATCTATAGAGGGAACTTTATCTTGTTACAAATATGTATCATCATTGCATGCCTTCTCTGTCTCTTCCGAGTTTACAAATTCTTTTTCAACTTTATCCATATCATTATCAGAAGCAGTCATAGATATCTCGATATTATCAATCACTATAGTATCCCCTAAATCTTTTGTTGTATCAGAGGCTATTGAGACTGAGGGTGCTGAAGCCTGTGGACCTGTCTTAGGTGCATTCTAAATTACTAGTTTAGAAAATTGTTTAGGAGGAACTGGAGTTTCCTTAGCTATAGGCACCATTGATGGATACATATGTCTATCCAAAAACACTTGTGCAAAAGCTTTTTTAGTCTCTATCCCAACTAACTCATACTCTTTGTTCATAATATGAAGAGTCATTGTCTTTGTTCTGAGATGAGGCTTTACCAAATCTAATAGAATTTCCTTCTCATCATGTGCACAAACAGGAAGAAGATTATCCAATGTTTCTTCTCTAATCCTCATATCTTCCTCGATTGCATGCCTTTTCATTATCTCTAGAATGTTCCATAGCTTGTCTGGTATCACTATTTTGAGTTCTAGAATAGACTTTTTAAACTTGATCATGCAAGAAATGAGCATAGAGTGTATCTCAGATTTATCTATCTCCTGATACTTGTCATAAACCTTTGTAATTGTATCTAGTCTCCCTTCATTGAAAATCTTGTTCCTTAATATATTAAGACTAGGTCTGAAACCTACCTTAGGAGGAGCTTGTGTGTTCTTTACCTTGCTCCTTGTGGTTCTTGAGGATGGATGACTAGTGGGTGCTTGCTTCCTTCCTCTAGACTTCTTTCTAGGTACTGATGGTGGAGATGCTTCCAGATCAATGGTGGTTGATGGTACAGATGTATCTTCATTTGATTTCTTCTTCTTCTTCTTGGGCATATCATCAGTCTTTTCTATCTTTACTTCTATGGGAGTCTTCTCAAGTTCTTTGGCTATCTTAGCTTCTCTACCTCTCTCAAGATCTTCTTGTGTAACACCATGAACTTTTAGGATATTTGAGGTAATCTTAGATGCCTTCCTTTTGTTCTCAGCATTGTATAAGATAGAATCAACTTGATTTGTACTTTCTCTATAAGTTCCCCATCTAGGTTCATTGAGATCCTTAAGTGCAGATAAGAGGACTTGTGCATAACCTTCCAAAACATGTTCTTCGACTTCATAACCAAGAGGGTGAATCCATTTTGTCCTAGGCTCAACTACCTCCATGCAAGTACAGTCAGTCTCCACCATGAAGCAAATGGTGTCTTTTTACTTCTCAACTATTTTCTCAGGTATCCTGAACCTCTTCAACATCTTGATTCTGAATGTCTTGATGTCCATGTCCATAGAATCCTTCACACTACTCTTTGATGTGGCTTTTGGTGAAATCTATGACATAGTGGGTTTGCTTTTATCTAGGTAGAGATTTGCAATCTTTCCTACTATGTGGAAGTAGAGATATATGATCAGTGTGCCAAACTTAAATATCTTTCTCTTTTCATGCTTAATAGCTTGAATGTTGTCAATCAATTGAGCATGCAATATTTCACATAGGTTGTACTGAGTATTATCATTCACCATTTTTATTGATGCTAAGACAGTAGCTGCAGATACACTATTTAGTCTGCTTGCGTGCTGAAATTTATAACCTAGTATCATGGTGACTAGCTTTATGTCATCTTCCTTGATGGGATCAACTATCATACCATGCCTATCACTCCTGGATAAGCATGCTTGCTCAACTTGTTTCTTAACATCTTTGCCAGTTGGAAGAATTGGTCCAATCTTAGGAAGTCCAGTCATCTCATGAATTAGATCTGTAGTGATGCAAATAGGAACCTCACCTATCCAGTATAGATCATCATATATCCCGCTCAGTAATATCTTCACCCATTCTGGATCATAAAACTCGTGCACATTGGAATACTCAAAGATAGGGTTATTAGTGAGATGCGCATATTCATCCTTGAATGTATAGTCTAGTTTCATCATAGAACCCATGAGATATGCAATGTTGTTGTCTCTAACTGTTTCCTTCTTGCAATAAACATATGTGAAGATGTCTTCTACATGTACAACTCCAAGCGGAGTCCTAGATAATGCTCCTTCGACGTCATCTAGTATGGACTTGAATGGATGCTTCTTTAAAACAAATCTCTTCCTCTCAACAATGTTGAATACAATAGGGGTTGCCATACTTACTTGAAACTAGGTTAAGTAGGGTTTCATGATGATTCTGAAATGACGCAACTTCTAGGGTTCATATCCAATCGTTAATCCATTCACAAACCAACTAATCCTTTACGCTGTAGTGCTTTGATTCTTGATTCTTATCTTCTTTTTGAATGCTTCAATCTCAAATGCAAAGTGAGGTTTTTAAGATCTTTTTCCAATTTATATAAAGATCAATTGCATTTAATGCTCATTGTCGTAAACTGGCTTACATAGAGAATTTAAAACTTTTTTTTGAACGAAGTAAAGGTGATGCATGAATGTATACAATCTTAATTCGTGATCACATGCATGAATCCATAGGCGCATACTCAGAGGTGAGTATACCAGCCACATAGGGGTTCAGAGCTAGAATAGCTCCCCCTAAGATCATGAGGGTCAACTATTCAGAAGTAGAAGGTGTGTCCACTGAGGATGCATTTGCTACCTTGTTCTCTTCATTATCCTTCTTTACTTCAACCCATATTTTATCTGAGTTAGGTTTAGCTTCCAAAAACTTGACTTCTCCTGATTCTTCAAACAAAGACTTCTTGGGATTCTTTTGTCCTTTTGTTCTTGATCTGCAAAACCTTGAGATATGTCCATCTTTTCAAATTTGTGACAAATGATAGGAGGTATGATGTTGTTATTCATCATGCTACATTGTTTGGCTGTGTGTCCGTTGTAGTTACATATTTGACATGTAATGTTCTGCAAGTTTCTTTGAGGTTGATTTCTCTGATTGAATTGAGTTTGATTCCTTTGGTTCAGTTATGGCTAATTTATTTGATTTGTTCTACAATGTATAGCTTCTACAATGAATAGCCCTATGAACAAACTTATTACAGGAGCAACAATAACCATTGAAGGGTCTTACATTCTTACAATCTCTTGTCATGTGTCCATGCTTGTTATAGGCATAGAAAGTACAGTTGACTGCCTTGTGCTTATCTTTTGGTGATTCTGCTTTAGTCTCTTCATGATTTTCAGTTTTCTTTTCTTCTGAAGATTATGTTTGAGCTTTCTTTCTTTCTTGTAATGAGTTGATCTTAATTTTAGCTAAACTGTATCCCATACCAGTGGTATAACCTTTTAGGTTTTGTGCATAGAGCTGTGATTGAATCAAATTGGAGCTTGTGCGTAGTTTATCATTCTTGTCTTTTTCTCCTGATAATTCAGATTCAATTTTGTTCTTGATATTTTCTAATTCTGAGATTTTCATATTGGCTTGCATGAGTTCTTCATCCAACTATTTTTTTTCTTTGTTCTTCTCTTCAATAGCTATTAAGCTATCAGTTAAGTGATCAGTCAATTCTTCTATCTTATCTTTCAGAGACATGTTCTCTTCATTTAGTTTCAAATCATTGGTGGAGCAATATTTTAGTTCTTTCCTTAGTTTCTTGATAAGCATTTGTGAGCCATCAAATTTTAGTTTAAGTTCTTCATTTCCTTTCTTAGATCTGTCTAGATCTTCAAGGGCTACTTCAAGATTCTTTTTCAGGTGTTTGACTTCTGCTGAATCCATGATCTCCTCAAGTGGTTTAACTTTTCTCTCTGAGGACCAGGCTCTAATACAAAATGTTGGAAACACTGAGATGGGGGGGGGGGGTGAATCAGTGTTTAGCTAATTATTCAATTTCAACAACTTTAAATATAAATCAACCATATAACACTTGAAGCTTTAACACAAGATCACATAACACAAGATATGATTACGGGGAAACCTTGATTAGAGGAAAACCCCAATGGGAATTAGTACCCACAAATATTGCACTAGTATAATGAACCTGTTAGAGCAGGGATAACTTTAAGAAACCTCCCCTCCCAAAAAGTATAAAATTGTGGTGAATCACATTTTTTTTGGAGGGAAATTTTTTAATATTGATGGCGAATTGTGGTTCAAATTATGGATATTTGGTAGAAATTTTTTTAATACCATATACAATTTTTATAAAAATATGGTGACAAAAAATGATTTTAATAGGAAAATTATTAATATAATTGGGGAAGCCGAAATTTTTTATTGATAAATTATGGCGAAATAATTTTCCAAATATTGTAATTAATTATTTGTCATGGCGAATGTATTTCAAAAATACATATAAACTTGGTGATTTAAGAGAATAGTTGTACAGTTGGTATGGCGATTTAATAATTGGAAATAACTATTAAAGTTTCATTCTCCGAAGTTTTCATTCTCAAAGGATGACACATGTGATGTTTCCGGAGAGAGTTTTCAGTAAAGGAGTTATGTCACCACATTTCTTCCAAAATGCACCTTCCACCATTCATCTCTCTTAATCCAATGGTTCTGATTTGATGTTGAAGTTGCATCGGGTCCCACCACTATGACATCACAGACTCACACGTCCGTTGGATTACAACATATCAATGACCAAAGGTGAATTTCAGGCCTATTGTTGGTCTTCATAATGTTTATAGAAAACTCTCGATGGAATCATGAAACGTGGTATGATTGATCATACTAATAAGTCCTCGATCAATCATACCACGTGTCATGATTCCATAGAGATTTTTTCGTAAAGATTATGAAGACCATCAATAGGCCCAAAATTCATCTTTGGCCATTGATATGTTGTAATCCAACAGACGTGTGAGACTGTGAGTCTATGAGTTATGACAAGATTTATTAATTAATTTAAAAATTATAAACAACTATCGTAGATATGACATCAAGTAAAGTAATGACAATTAATGGTGATGAGTAGATATGACATCAAGTAAAGTAATGAAAATTAAGCCACAATTAATTGTCAATGATAGATAAGTGTGAACTGTGACATCATTATCTATTCATTACCAATTTACCTAGATATAATAATGTCTTAAAGTTAAGACTTAAATGAAAACATCATGTCATTTAAGGACATTTTTTTTTGACTGTTCGATGATCTTACATCAATGGCAAAGTTTTTTTATAATAAAGAATTGTTATGTCCACCTGCGTGATATTCGGCCTTCATTATTCGAAAGAAAGAAAATGTCTTATCATAAGTGTTGTTTCTAATTTCACCCACTGTTGCTTTAAATATGAAAGATTTGGAGATTATTGAAGGATAGTTACCATTTTACTTATGAATTAATTAGATCTTTAGGGTAGAGAAAGAATTTCAATCAGGGCTTATAAATAGATGATTTATGCTTGTTAAATTATGATTGTCAAAGCAGATTTGGGGAAATATTCTATGACTGCTCGTTTCTCTTTATTTTTTTGTCAAAAACTAGAATACTAATCAGTTTGATTTTCAATGGACACTCCAATTCGTTTAAGATGCACTGCCTTGGAGGATCAGAAGGACTTTTTGGGCCTAGTCACAAACCCAATCCTGGCGTTTGTAACTATAGAGTTGGGTGCCTTCACCAAGGAGGCTATAAGGATGGTGCTGGGACATGAATTATGGAGAATGAGTATAGGTATAGAGTTAACACCAACATTTCATCTTGGTTCATGGCATCTCTGTTGGACTTGGGTGGGGAAAAGGTGGAAATTATCATGCTTATGAGGAAAGTTTTTAGAAAAGAGTACCTCGGCGATGATGTGAATGTTGTCGTATTTGCAGAAATTAGGTTTGGTATTCCTTGGGAAAATGATTTGCCGAGGATTCTACAACCAGGAGAAATTGTGCCTAGGAAACCATTTCTACTGAACCTTAATGTTGAGCAGCTCATGCGTCATCAGAAGTGGGCATAGATTGGGAGGGATTTCCTTCAAAAGTGGCACAACTTGGAGGATACCAAGGACTATCAATGGCTAGAAGAATTCTCTGAGATTATCCTCTCTTCAAAGTTCCATACAGAAGGAAGGGAGCCTCAGACGGATAGTCCCTGACTATGTCCTTGTCCCTGTTCTAGTCTCTATTGTGTCTCCCTCTGGTGGTAGCAGCTTACCAGGGTTTTTGCAATGATGTAAATTGTAATAACGTATGTTTAAAAAAAATATATGAAAATGTTTTAAGAAATTTGAAGTGCTTTTCTATTT
>MU226880.1:2579936-2607513 GCA_018584345.1 Thuja plicata | reverse complement strand
CATGGCTAGATCAGGTCTAGTTTTGAAGATATTGAAAATTTTCGGTATTGAAAATAGGGTACAGAAACTTCGAGCTCAGTTTTGAAGGCTTTAGAGGCCCCGGATGAGGTCGAAGCTTGGGCTCGATAATGCTTGCATATCTAGTTGTTGTAGAGCGCTTCGTGGCATTTTCGAAATGGGGTTATAATAGTCAATCGAGTCAACTGGTGATAACTTATGGTCTCTGGAAGTTGGGCCACCTGAAATAGCAGAAAATAATTTTCCTTCAAAATTTTCAGGTTTCAAAAGTTATTTTGAGCCGACTTTGATGTACTAAGTTGAAAAAAAATAAAATAATTCTAAGTTTGGTCGGCCCTAAGGGCTAAATTTCTGGAACCTTCTCGGGTGGTGGAAATTGCCTATATAAGGAAGGCCCGTAGTGTTGTCTTGGGCAGTTCGGGATAGTTCTGGGTAGATCTGGGTAATAATTCGAGGCTTTGTCCTACAGAATATTATAAGGGGAATGCCCATGTGGCTTTGCATATTGTAATCCTGAAAGTTTGTAATTCCGCATTTGTGGAGATAATAAGAAGTCCATTTTCTGTTCTTGCAAATTGTTGTTGCTTCGCTGTTTCTGTTATGTGTTTGTGGTATTAAGGGGAGCACCCTTCATCAGTTTCTTCATTAAACAGTGAGGAAGTCATAGCATAACCACTATCATCATATTCTTCCTCTTTTTCTTCTTCATTTTCCTCAGTGGAAAAAAATCTGGTAGCAATAACACAGTATTCAAGGTTGTGTGGAGACTGACAAGGTACACACTAGGGGTTTTCACTGCACATATTTATAGAAGTCTTATGCAGGGGGTTAGTATTTTTTTCATCAGAATTATCCTTCTTAGGTGGGATAATAAGTTTTCCATCCTTCCACTGAGTAGTATAATGATAGTTCTGCATCCTAGGCTATTTGTTGTAATTTCCATAGGAAGGCTTATCATTATTTGGAACCCTATTATGACTACTTTCTCTTGGCTTTAGATTTTTTAAAGCATTCAGAATCAATTTAAGGCTATCATTCTCTTTAGGTTTTTAAATCAGGGGCTTATATAATTCTTTTTTATTATACCTGGTGGGTTTCCAATCTTCTCTCCTGCCCACTTTCCTAGAAACCCTTCTATTTGTCTCAATGTTGACTGCTACCTTATATGCTTCCCTAATATTCCTAGGGTTCTTATCTCTTAATAAATAACCCATTTTTGCATCAAAGGAATTAAGATAGGTAGCGAGACATACCTTGTCATCTAATCTCATTACTTGTATCAACTTGTGCATTGCCCTCTGGAATATGATATTGAATTCCACCACTTCTTCATTATGTTAGTAATAACTGAGAGGGGGGGGGTGAATCAGTGGCCTCAAAAATTTATCCTTCAAACATTAACCACCAATCAAATAAACCTCATATTATTAAGTCCCTACAAGATGCATGCCATGAAATACTTATAATGAATAACTGACTGTCAATTTTCCTTGTTTGTCCTTATTCTCCTTTATTACCGATAAGCAATATAACTATTTACCGAAACTCAATAAATAAGCAAAGTATACTGATCAACCCAGTGTTAACTATTTCAGATACAAAACAATAAATAAATGAATCATACACACATAACACATGAATTTTTAATGTGGAAACCCTGTTAAGGTAAAAACCACTGGGACCAGTACCCCAAATTTTATCTCTTCTGAAGTGAGCCCTGTTAGGAGCCAACCCTGTTAAAGGTTACAAATACACTGTTAAGTGCAACCTTGTTACAGGATTTTATACATAGAGGTTGTCACTTAGTATCAGGCATCTATTGCTACCATCCTTTAATCAGCCTCCTTCTTAGACTGTCAATAGGTATCGGGCAAGTCCATTGCTACTTTCATGAATCAACCTTTTTGGCACTCCTTGGGATGTACCTCAATATATAGAAGACTGTTAAGTCCTGCTCTATTAAGAGACTTGATTCTTTAATGGTTAAATTGAAACACTATGACCTGTTTCTAATGCAACTTTGAATTGTAGATTTTCAGATCTATTTAAGTACATTACCTCTCTGATCAATGTATCGGTTCAATTCTTTGTGCTCCACACTTTCTTCTCTGTGATATTGTGCTTCACTTTTCATTGGTGTCTACAAAATTCTTTAGCTCTCCTTCAGCTTGATTGATCAGTACTATATGAAGTTTTTCTTCATCAGTTTCTCTTCAGCATCCTCTTTTCATTCACTCCCCTTAATCCCTTTTTTCATGAATGTGATATGAAAATGAGTTAATCTTGTCTCTTATATAGACATGATATTCACTATTTCTTGATTCTTGGCATGAAAAATAATTCAGCCAATTTCATTTAAAGAATAACTCCTGATTTATCTTATAGTTATCTTCTTGCCAATTATACAAATCTTCTTTAAATCAATTACTTAACTCTGGTCAAATAAAACAAAGAAAACAACCAGTTAAGTCTATCTTTAGCTCTTGCCAGCTAGATATTTTGTGATTTTATGAAATCTCTATTCCATTGGTCAATTATTTAGTTAGCTTTCAGTGACAATTGATAGTTCTGTCGGCATGACTCTAGTTAGCTTCAGGATCTCCTTCTGTCGGGCATCATTATATTTTTACTCATTGGGCATCCTATGGTTTTGCTTCATCGGGCAACACTATCTTCTACTTGTCGGGTATCACTATGACTTTTCTTCTTTGCCTTTACCAATGGTATGCACTCTGTCGGTGTTATCTATCACTTAGTGAATACTTGACATTTATGCATTGCTGAAAGCATAGCCTTTGTTCTATTGATTCTTTGAAGTCTTTGGCATTATATACATGACCATACAGATGATATCAAGTTGACATCAATGACAATACAAACCATTAACTGATTTAATTCTTTGCATTATCTTCAACTTAACATTATCAAACATTCAATTAGTTACATGTCATCAATCTCTCCCTTTGGCATTGATGGCCACATACTATATTATAACACTATACTATTTCTAATGCAATATGAAATATAATAGTTGAGCTTCATCAAACTACCAATCTTTTGTTTGATAACTGTTAAATGTCTAATCTTTGGTAAGCTCTGTTTAAGCTTAGATTTGATTCTTGCAGCTCTTTTTTTTCTGATGTGTTTAGTCCTCTTCTTGTATCAATTTCTCTCCTATGACTGTTCTCTCTCTTTGATGTCTTTTTCTCTTGTCAGAAAATTTCCCTTTGTGTAATCTTTTATACAACTTTCTCTCCCTTTGGATATAATCTCTTTCTATTGGAGTAATCTGATAATGGATAATCTTTCTCTATTTTTCAAAAGAATATGATAATATGGATAATCTCTCTCCCTTTTACAGCAATACCAAACAAATATTTTACAAATATCTGACATTCATGTCAAGCAATCATTTTTCTCCTATCCATAATATATTCCTTGAATTTTTCTTATCCATCAGCAATACAACAATATTTTCTAGTGCTCAGTTCTGATATATACATGTCTGTATATAGATGTATCTTTTGAAGTTCATCTCTTTGCATGTATCAACTTGATTTATATTCTGATAATATGTAGGCTGATGTAGTCTTCACTCATATTACTGACTGGCATACAAGGGTTTGACCCCTAGTCTCTTTCTCAAGTACTCAAATGTATCCTTGGGCACTGGCTTGGTGAAGATATCAGCTAGTTGTTCTTTTGATTGCACATACTCAAGTATCACCTCCTTTTCTTGAACTTGTTCTCTCAAATAATGATACTTGATGGCAATGTGTTTAGTCTTGGAATGCATGACTGGATTCTTGGAAATTTTTATTGCACTAGTGTTATCACAATAAATAATTACTGGTTCTAAGATCTTCATATTCATACCTTCTAGTAACTATTTGATCCATGCAATATTTGAGCAATTTGCAGCAGCAACAACATATTATGCTTCTGCAGTAGACTGAGAGATGCATCCTTGCTCCTTTGTAATCCATGTGACAAGTCTATCACCCATAAAAAAATGATCCTCCAGTTGTGCTCTTTCGGTCATCAAGATTTCCATCCCAATCAGCGTCGGTAAACACCTTAAGTTCAAATTTGCCTTCTATTCTATACCATAAGCCAAATTCCTCAGTATTCTTCAGATATCTTAGATTTCTTTTCACAGCAGTCATATGTGATTCCTTGGGGTTAGCAGAAAATCTAGCAACAATTCCTACTACATGTGCAATATCTAGTCTAGTGTGTACAACATACATGAGTTTTTCAATCATTGATCTGTACAAAGTTTGATTTACCTTTGTTGTCTTGTCCTCCTTTTTTAACTTACATCTAGTAGCCATCAGTGTTCCAACTACTTTGGAATCTTCCATATTGAATATTTTCAGGACCTCTTTGATGTATTTGGGTTGTGTAATGAAAATACCTTCACTTTGTTGAATGATTTGTAGACCAAGAAAGAACTTGATCTCTCCAAACATAGACATCTCAAACTCTTTTCTCATCTCATTAGCAAATGATTTGCATAGCATATCATTGCCGCCAAATATGATGTCATCAACAAATATTTTAGCAATCAAAGTGTTAGCATCAGTATCTTCCTTCAAATAAAGATTACTATTTTCACTAGTCCTTACAAATCCAATACTTATAAGATAGGAATGAATTCATTCATACCAGGCTCTAGGATCTTGTTTCAATCCATACAAGGCTTTGTGAAGTCTACATACCATGTTTCTCTTGTCTGGATCAACAAACCCTTCTGGTTGTTCAATGTATACCTCTTCTTCAAGTATTCCATTTAGGAATGCTAACTTGACATCCATTTGATATAATTTGAATCCTTTGAATGCAGCATAAGGAAGTATTATTCTTACTCCTTCTATCCTAGCAAAGGGTGCAAAGGTCTCTCCATACTCTATACCTTCTTCTTGTGCATACCCCTTGCATACTAGTCTTACTTTATTTATTGTGACTTCTCCATTCTTGTTCAGTTTATTCTTGAATATCCTTTTTTTACCAATGACATTCTTGTCATCTAGTCTTGGCACAAGTGACCATGTATTGTTCTTCTCAATCTGTTCAGTTTCATCATTCCTAGCACTTATCCATTCTTCATTATCAAGTGCAACATTGACAGATTTTGGCTCAAACTCACAAATCCATTCTTTCTTATCTCCTATGATCTGGATCTCTGGATGGTTTCTTCTTGCATATCTTGCAAGTATAGGTATATCTATTTGTGTATCAGCTTGATCATTATTTTAATCTTCATTCTATTCTTCATCACCTTGCACATTATTCTGATTATTATCATAACCATCAGTAACAACAGTTTGACCGTTGCTTGAAACATTTTGTTGTTCTGGAATTAAGCATTGTTGCTCAGGTAGAGTTTTGAGTTCTTCATAGTATACAAAATTTTTGTAGTCCTCTGGTTCTTTTGTTCTTTCCAGCTCATTCTTTTCTACAAATTCATCTATCTTTACATTTTCACTTTCAACAATTTTGTTAGAAGCCTTGATGAGACATTTATAAGATTTGCTCTTGGTGGAATACCCTAGAAAAATACCTTCATCACTCTTGGCATCAAGATTTCCATTTCTATCATCCTTTTAGACATAACATTGACTACCAAATATTTTGAAGTAACTTACATTGGGTGTTTTACCATACCATAGCTCATAAGGTGTCTTCTTTGTGTCCTTCTTTAATTGTACTCTGTTAAGTGTGTAGATAGCAGTACTGACAGCTTCCCTCTAGAAGATTTGGGTGATGCCTTTCTCTATCATCAGTGTTCTTGCATAATCAACTATTGATTTGTTCCTTCTCTCAGCAATCCCATTTTGTTGTGGTGTTCTTGGTGCAGAAACCTATCTTTTTATACCATGCTCATTATAGAAATTAGTGAATTCATATGATATAAATTCTCCTCCTCTATCTAATCTCAAACATTTTAGATCCTTACCACTTTGTTTCTCTACCATAGTTTTGTACCATTTAAACATCTTGAATGCTTCAGATTTATCTTTAAGAAACATGACTGTCATCATTCTAGAGTAATCATCAACAAAGAGAATAAAATATCTATCTCCATAATAAATTTTTGTCCTCATTGGTCCACATAAATTAGTATGGACTAATTCCAGAATGTCATCAGATGTATGGGTTTTACTTTTGAAACTAGACTTAGTCATTTTACCTTTTTGACAATTCTTGCACATGATGTTGTCTGGCTTTGTCATCGTTGGTAAGCCTCTTACATTTCTCCTTCTGCTTATTTTCGTCATGTTGTAAAAATTCACATGACACAATCTTTTGTGCCACAACCATATGTCTTTGTTTCTAGTCATTAAGCAAGTGGTGTTAGTATCATTCAGATAGAATAACTTACCTTTAGTTTGTTCACCGGTACCAATCAATTTTCCTGATTCATTGAAGATCTTTGCCTTCTTATTCTCAAAATCTACTATGTATCCTAAATTATTCAGCTGAGAAACACTCAAAAGATTATAATTCAATCCTTTTACCCAGTAAGCATTTTCACATTTAATCAAGTTATTCAGCATTATTGTTCCTTTACCTTCAACTAGACAAGGTGTATCATTACCCATTCTTACTGTACCACCATTATAATACTCAAAAGTGTTAAAATTTTCTTTGTCATTAGTCATGTGGTGAGTGCAGCCACTATCTATAATCCAGATGTCATTCTTGCTAACCTTAGATATGAGTGCATTTTCTACATACCTTTCATCTTCATTTGAATCATCCTTCACAGCTACAAATACCATCTTGATGTATTCATCAGGTTTGATGTCAGTATCTTCATCTTTGCAAGCAGCTAGGTAACTATCCTTCTTGCCTTTGTCCTTGTAGTATTGGGTATCTCTTCTTTCTGATTTTTGGTAACCTTTATAATATTTGTTATCACCTTTGTTAGATTTCTTCTCAAAAGATCTGTCATTACTTCTTTCATCTTTTCTTCTGTTAGGACATCTTGCAGCAAAGTGTCCAATCTGTTTACAATTAAAACATACAAGTGGTAACTTGCCTATGTATTTACCTTTGCCTCTCTGCATTCTTCTTTCCATAAGTGCTTCTATTTCCTCTAGATCTTCTTCTTCACTTTCACTTTCACTATCTCTTCTAGATGTGTGTTTATGACTTGATTTACTTATTCTCATAGAAGACTTAAATGCAGACTCTAAGTTTGGTAAGACACTATTGTCAAAGTTATTCATCTCAAATGACAACAGTCTACCAATTAAACTATCAAGAGTAACTATATTGTTTGCTACTGCTCTCATTTCTTGAATGGAAAAAACTCTAATAGCATATATAGGCAGTAAGGTTCTTAAGATTTTACTTACCACTATCTCTTCTTCTAGTACACCTCCAACTCCTCATATAGCATTGACTACTTCTTTTATTCTTGTGTTGTACTGTGTGATGTTTTCTCCTTCTTTCATTTTGAGATCATCAAATTTTCCTCTAAGGCTTTCTGCCTTGGCTCTAAGAACATTTGTATCACCTCCATGTAAAAGCTTCTATTTGTCACACATCTTCTTTGCAGTTTTGCAATCCTTGACATCTTCAAATTCAGCATCAGAGAGTGAGGAAGAAATCTCTATAACCATGTAGTTGTGTTCATTCTTCTCTCTCAATTGATCTACTATCAATACTCATGTAGGCAATACATATTCAGTATCTAGGAATTGAGTAACATCATTACCAATACTTGATAAGTGGAGTCTTATCCTGCTTTTCCATGAAGCAATGTTGTCTTTGTTGAACTTGGGCACATCTCATCCATTCATCTTGTGATCTTGACTTAGGTCTCGAAACCTTCCTTTCTAAGCACACAAGCTCTGATGCCAATTGTTAGTAATAACTAAGAGAGGGGGTGAATCAGTGGCCTCAAAAATTTATCCTTCAAACATTAACCACCAATCAAATAAACATCAGATTATTAAGTCCCTATAAGATGCATGCCATGAAATACTTATAATGAATAACTGTTTGTCGATTTTCCTTGTTTGACCTTATTCACCTTGATTACTGATAAGCAGTATAACTATTTAACAAAACTCAGTAAATAAGCAGAGTATACCGATCAACCCAGTGTTCACTATTTCAGATACAAAACAATAAATAAATAAATCATACACACATAACACATGAATTTTTAACGTGGAAACCCTATTAAGGGAAAAACCACTAGGACCAGTACCCCAAATTTTGACTCTTCTGAAGTGAGCCCTATTAGGATCCAACCCTATTAAAGGTTACAAACACACTATTAAGTGCAACCTTGTTAGAGGATTTTATACATAGAGGTTGTCACTTAGTATCAGGCATCTATTGCTACCACCCTTGAATCAACCTCCTTCTTAGATTGTCAATAGTTATTGGGAAAGTCCAATGCTACTTTCATGAATCAACCATTTTGGCACTTCTTGGGATGTACCTCAATATATAGAAGACTGTTAAGTCCTGCTTTGTTAACAAACTTGATGCTTAAATGGTTAAATTGAAACACTATGACCTGTTTCTAATGCAACTTTGAATTGTAGATTTTTAGATCTATTTAAGTACATTACCTCTCTGATAAATGTATCAATTCAATTCTTTGTGCTCCACACTTTATAATTTGTTATGTTATGCTTCACTGTTCATCAGTGTCTACATAATTCTTTAGCTCTCCTTCAACTTGATTGATTAGGACTGTATGAAGTTCTTCTTCATCAGTTTCTCTTTAGCATCATCATTTCATTCACTCCCATTAATCCCTTTTTTCATGAATGTGATACAAAAATTAATTAAGCTTGTCTCTTATATAGACATAATATTCATTGTTTCTTGATTCTTGATTCTTGATTCTTGGCGTGAAAAACAATCTAGCCAATTGATTTAAAGCATAACTCCTAATTTATCTCATAGTTATCTTCTTTCCAACTGTACAAATCTTCTTTAAATCAATTACTTAACTCTGGTAGAATAAAAAAATGAAAAAAACCAATTAAGTCTATCTTTAGCTCTTGCTAGCTAGATATTTTGTCATTTTTTGAACTCTCTATTCCATCAGTCAATTCTTCAGTTAGCTGTCAATGACAACTGATAGTTCCTTCGGCATGACTCCAGTTAGCTTCGAATCTCTATCCATCAAGCATCATTAGATTTTTACTCGCCAAGCAACTCTGTTTTCAGCTCGTCGGGCATCCTATGGTTTTTCTTTGTCAGGCAACACTGTCTTCTACTCATCGGGTATCACTGTGACTTTTCTACTTTTTCTTTACCGATGGTGTGCACTCCATCGATGTTATTTGTCACTTAGTGAATACTTAACATTTATGCATTGCTGAAAGCATAACCTTTGTTCTATTGATTATTTGAAGTATTTGGCATTATGTATATGACCGTATAGATGATACCAAGTTGACATCAATGACAATACAAACCATTAACTGATTTAATTCTTTGCATTATCTAAAACTTAACATTATCAAACATTCAATCAATTACATGTCATCACATTAGGGTTCTTCTTTATGTTGTTGAACTCGTTTTGCATGAACCCTTTGTTAGTTTTTTCCTCATATTGGTCCCTAAAACATTCTTTCATCTCATCTATGGATCCAGTGCACTCATGGGGCAATCCTCTAAACTAGTCCCTTGCATCCTCAGTTAGTGATTGCACAAACAATTTCATAGTCATCAACCATATCCATAAAATGCTATAGATGTTCTTCACATGTTATTACATTATTCCCAACAAATTTAGGAAGCTTATCCCTAATCTTTTTAGGAATTTCATTGGGATAACCAGGGATGCCAAGGAAAATAAATTGTCTGTGCCTTTCAGTATAGACAAGAGTTTTTGAGATAAATTTTTACCTTGAGAATTTGAAGTGGTAACACTTCTAGAATCAACAGGTGATGGTATACTCTTTTCCATGTTTAGAGATGATTTAGGACTAGGACCAGCAGGATGAGGACTAGAGGTTTGCCTAAGGAATTCAATTTTCCTCTTCATTTCAAGAGTAGAGGCTTCCTACTCAGCCTTCTCTAATTCCTTGGCTATTATTTCCCTCTCTCTTTTAGCTCTCTCAAATTCAGTATCCAACTTCATCATGGGATCCATAATACTCCCTTTTCTTACTGGCTCCTTTATTTCAATAGTTTCTATCTTTTTTTTACCTTTGTCCTTGGGCTTTGGTATGTCATATAATTGTTGAACAATAGGTTCATATTCCAGTTTCTTGAGTATAACAACAACATTCATTGCCTCCAAATCTCTAAGTTTCCTTTTAAATTGGTCAGATTGAATCTGAGCATGTCTGATTCTTTCTTCCTTTTCTCTTTCTCTTTTCTATCCCAAAGCAATTTTCTCTTAGATCTTTCTTTCCAACTCACCCACCTCTTCTAAAATCTCTTCAGAATCCACAAGAGTTACATCAGATTTTGAGTTTTCCTCCGTGATGGTTCTCTCCCTTCTATGGTGATGGACATGTGGTCTCTCAGATGAGGGAGAGCTCAGATCACTTGGAGCATTCTTATTCTCTTCACCTCTAATCTTAGATCTAGACCTTGTCTCATGTCCTTGAGACTCACCATGAACCATCTTTCTGGTATATCTAGGGACATCATCAACCCTTTCACTCTGAGAGTAATACTCCCCATAGATTCCTAATCCTAGTTGTGTTTCATGTTCAACTTCTACATTTTATTCTTAATTATTAGGGGGGATGGGAGTATCCATTCTTATATTCCTTCTCTACCTCCAGGTTTGTGGGGTAACTCCAGCAGCATTCTTGTTCACTAATTTCCCAACTCTGGAAGTGGATGGAATCTCACCTTCCAATTCATTCTTACGATGACTATTCTTCTTGGACCTGGTATTCTTGTACCTCATAGTTAGACAATAGTGTATCAAATACTAATAACTCAGCACTGATACAAATATTTCTTCGAGTCACCACCCAACAAAGAAAAATCTGGGAAATACACAATAACTTTGAGTAACAAATTTCTGTTATGGAAAGTTTTCACGGGTCACAAATATCAATACATTATAAGCACTTATCCTGATATATTCTCAAGAGTAATACAAACACTGGGACATTTAAAGACACAACTCTATAGTACAATGGTCAACCAACTAGTAGTAACGACTAAGTAGGCCAGCAGTCTATCACAAGTTGAGAAACCTTACTCACTTATTACAAATGAAACACACATTCCCCAGTAGAGTCGCCATTTTGTTGGTTCCTTTTTATGTTGTAATAGAAACAACAACAAACTCTTCCATTTATGACTATTTTTATAGTGGAGCCACCTCCAAACATATGCTCATGCAAGAAAATGACCAACTAACAAGCACCCTCTTAATACTTCTACACTTTAGGCCCTATTACACCAAGGGGGGATACCCTGTTATACCTATTGATATATCAAATCTAGTACTATCAAGCAATAATCTCACAATTACTAAACATGACCAGGAGATACTAGATAATTGGCTAATTATCCATTGAACATCAACCTTGAAATGGAGCATGAGATAGAATTTACAAAAAACTTATGCAAACGAAGGCTTAATGGATTTTAAAATGTTTGCTTATGGGAAAACACAGTTAATGTGCAACTAGATATGCAATAAAACAAAAATTATCAGCTTCAGATTAGTGCTTTATCCATTGGGTTATATTCTGACTCAGATATAGTATGTTGGAATTAATGTTCACCCAAGACTTCAAATCATAATACAACCATCCCAAAACCCTACTACTAATAGAATCCTTGCAATGTGTCAGATGAATCTATGCATAAATCAAAGCCTAATTTAATATGACCCTATATCAAAACTCTCAAATAAGTACATAAAAACAGAGAAGACTATGCTAATGAATTAGAAAATTCATAACTCATATGACACATAACACAGGAGAGATTGGAGTTTGGTGTTGGAGATTTGCTTCTGTGCAAATATTTGATTGTATGTTTGTCATTGATGACAACATATAATATAGAGAAGGTATCCTATATGCAATTATCAGTATAGATGTTTTGGTACTATGTGTGTTTATTTCCATGGTGTATACATGTTCTAGATGCTATGTGCATTCACACCGAGTCAAATATGCAGTTACAGTTTCTAGAGCTTATCTGTTAAGAACTGACATAAATACAGTGTCTGTTGAGTTGCACCTATCTTTGGGATGTGTGTGTTTGTATCAATGTTTATTTATGATTTAAAGATAATTATCCAAAGGTGCTAAACATGTTTCAATAGAATATGGATGTTAGAGTTAATTTGGTGAAGCCGGCTTTGTGAAGTGCCGTGTTTATTCAGTTTGAGTTGCATGGTCCTAACTTTGATTGCGTGCTTGGTTGAGTCAACAAGAAAGTTAATGAAGTGTTTCCAGATACCGTCATGGCCTTATCCTTGATGAAGATACATATAGCAGTTCTATTATGTTCGCTAAGAATGAAAATGTAGTGAAAAAGAAAAGATAGAGAAGAGCAGAAAGACAGAAAGAATAAGTTGAAGATCTATGTGAAGAAATAGAAGTTGATTGCAATTCATTGGAACTGATCAAGATAGCAGGTCTACTCAAATAGTTCATTTACCAGATATAGTGTATATATGTTGTACTGAAGGTGTTAGCCTTCACCATCTTAGCAGTGAGCTATTGGACAGTGAGGCCTCACCCTTAACAGGGTTATTTGTAAAAGACTCCTAATAGGGTTCGACCTTTAACCAAGTCTCTATACTTCTTGCATTGTAAAGATAAACTCCTAATAGGGTTGTAAGATCTTCTAACAGGGATCATTATAAACTAGTGCAGTTAATTGTGGGTACTAATTCCCACTGGGGTTTTTACCTATTTGGTTTACCCATAATCAAAATTGTTGAGTACTCTATGTTATCTGAATGTGCATTTACTTTATATCAAATTTCATTTAAGAAAGAGAAAATAATTCAATTGACTGATAACTGATTCACCCCCCACTCGCAGGGACTATTCCAACATTTGGATCTTTGTATTAAATTCAAAAAATCTTATTTTAGTATACAAAAAGTACTAAGAGATAACCTCTTCAATAACCTTTAAAAGATCTCTCAGCTTTATTTCTAACTTCTTACACTATCTAGTACAAATTATTTCACATTTCCCCTTCTGACTGAAAATTTTATAAATAGTTTACAATACAAATTTTCTATCCCTTTCCAATGATCTTGGGAGTCCCTTTATAGATTAGGATTGCAACAAGATTTGGATCAATTGGAATAAGGACAAAATTAGTGACTTACTAAAAATACAAAATAGCTAATGGAGTGATAACCACTCTTGTTACAATAGATATTCAATAAATTTTGTCTTCTGACCACTTTGTACTTGCAACTACTTCAAAGTTGCTTGGTGTGAGCCATCTGGAATCTATTTTCTTTGATGTTGGTGATGTAAAATCTTTACTTTCAACTATATCAACCAATCTATTGGGCTTCCTCATCCACCTGCATGTTTTCATCTTCACCTGGATCAACTATTGTTTACTTGTATTTCAACGAAGTGTACACCTCCTCACTCGACCAATTGAAGTTGATGACCTTGTATTTTTTGTTGTTAATTTCCTTCCAGGTGGTATATGCCTTCTCAATCTCATCTGACCAGAATCCAAAAAATTCTCTATCTTTTCCTACTATCTCAATTGTTTGAACAAACAATAGTGTACTCTGCAATGTAATTATGCTATTGGTTCTTGTTGCCAAAGCTTCATTCATCTGCCAATGCCATAGCACCTCATCTTTGATATTTCCATTTTTCTTGAAGAGATTTGGGAACATCTCATAATGGTCCTTTGAATATTCCTTTTTTAGGGCCATTACCTTTCTAATGATGATGCTCCTCCTTATGTCTATGTCCATGAGCAGTTTGACACATTTATGAGTGCCAGTCAAGATTATGTCAACATCATTTTCCTACTTGCATGTGGTGTGGAATAATTTCAACTCTCCTCCCTTCCCTTTCCACTTATCCACCAATTGGTCTAATTGGTCTATGTCTTCATTGTACTCATCCATCATGCTAAAAATTATCTTACCTTGTGAATATATGGCATGAAGCACCAATTCATGTGTACAATGCATTAGGGTGCTATGTATCTTATCTGCATTTTTTTTCTTAACCCATGCCTCTACTTCTCTGAAGGCTGTAGACTGCTCCACCCATTCTTTCTTTTGTATTTCCAGCTCTTCTCTCCTATCAATTAGTCTAGCCTTTTCTTGCTCAACCTCCTCTAATGTGGTAAAATTTGATTGTGCAGGGGAAGGAGGTTAAGTGATAATGGGACTTGATGTGGATGGCTGGTGAGGTTCCTGTGTAATCCCCCTTTGAGGTAGAACTTGAGTTATTTTCCTTCCTTCTAGGAATGCAATCCTATCATCCTTTTGCATATTTTTTACCCTCTCATCATTGTAAACTTTCAGAACAACTTCATACTTATGGGTTAAGCTCTTGAAAGAATCTTCTTGCTTCTAAGATACCTTAAAAATGAATCCAATAGTTTGCATAGTGAGGTTAGCTTCGTATACCCCTTAAGTATCTGAAACTCTTTTAATTATGAGGCTACCTACACTCTTAGCCTAATCATCTTCATTTTTTCTCCTTTTATATTTCCTCTTCAAGGACCATATTGCCAGTGTTGCGTGATCCTCATTGAACTGGGCACCAATTGATCTCCCATCAGTGTGCAATGGTTTGGCTTCCTTCCTCACAATATCAAACACAATGGCATCAGCCAAATCCCACTGGGGTAATATAAGGACTCTTTTCTTCTTCACTAACTCCCTACCCTCTTTAGGGGTTATCTTGTCAAACTTGGTCATTAGTTCTTGTTTGACTTCCTTCTCAATGTCTTCTTTGCTCTGGTTTGGTAGAGCTTCTTGCAACTTGTGAAATTTATCCTTGAACTCATCAATATGGGTTCTTCATAGGAATTGGATGAAGGATCTAGTCTTAAAAAAACTATCATCAGACAAAAATTCTTCACTGGCCTATTTGGTTACAGGGTCCAGCTCCTTTCCTACAAACTCTGCTATTGTAAGATCTAGAGATGCATGCTTGGGTTCCTCTGGCACTCCCTCTTGTAGCTCCTGGGCTATAAGAAAAACCTACCCTATATTTCCCATTTGGACCAATTTCTCTGCAATAGCTTGGTCATCCATCTGTAGAGGGGACTGAGAAGGAGAGTATTCATCACTTGCTTGTTCTTTTCCCTCCACCTTCTATCTCTTTGGAGATGGCATTATTTGAGTACTGGTATCTGCTGGCCTCTTTCCTTTTAAATCAAACATGTTGTCAATCTTGGGCATAATTGTAATATACTCCCTTCATTTATAGATCACATAATTCCTAGGTGGGACTACCCTTCCCTATGTAATTCTACTCAGAATATCCTTAGCTTTTTTTGGCCCAGTCTCCATTACTTTTTTTTTCTTCTTGTTAAGAGTCTGCATTATATCCTTAAACATTGTCATCAAAGACTCAATCTTCTTGGCCCAGGGAAAAAATAGCTTCAAAGGATCATAAGAACTGTCAACATTGTGAAAAAAATCCAAAGATTTCTTGTACACCAACCACTTTTCTTTCCTCACTTCTTGATCATTTATATCAAACACATTCCTTATGATGTCCTCTAGAAAATTGAATTGGTGATCAAGTGCCAGGCACTTGGTCCTCTTCTTGAACATGTCCACAATGAAACCTTCAGTGTTTGCACACCTTGACACAGATGTTGCTAGATGGTATGGCTCAAAATATTTGTCAAATTATGTGCATCCCCTATTTGTGATGATGAAGTGATGGGCTCTGGTGAGGGTAGGGAAAATACTTCCCTTCAACTTGTTTGTCAAGGCTTCTTCCTACAATCCACCCATTTGCCTCAACATTTCTGCTATACCAATCTTCAATGGGACTCTGTAAGGCAGAACATTTGGGGTTCCCCTGAATCCATAAACTCTGATAACTATAGAGACAGGGTACAAAATGAGATCTCCCCAATTGTGAATAATTTTTAATTCTAGGGCATACTCCATAGGTCTTAATAATCTCATCAAGTCTCTGTGGATTCTAGGGTTTTTCTTACATAACAGTTATTTAAGCCTAGCAGCAAAAACTCTATCAGAAATTACATAGCTGGCTTCTTTTCTATCCCAAGAAAAATCAACACTCCATAGTAGAAAAGGCAAATCCTCACCATCCTGGAACTTAGTGAGGTCCATTTCTTCTTCAAAGACATTAGCACTATTGAAAAAAATCATGTACATCATTAGAGAATACCACCCCATTGGCTTGAGTATATTTTTATCATTGATGCCTACTAAACCCTCATGCATTAGCACAACAATGTAGGAAGCATAATAAAAAAATACTGATAGATGGGGATGAAAAATATGAACAACCATAAGCATTATGTGAATAGTCATTGTTTCTTCTTTGTCTTCTCCTAACACAAGGCATAGGGAACTATACATTTTTCTAGCCTTACTATTGAAATAGTCCAGTTTGAATGGCTCTGGTGTATTTGGCCCACAACAATCAAATCTCCTACTTTGTTGAAGTATCCTTTCAAAGCCTCATTCCTATAGTACTACTTTTGAGTCTGGTAGACATGTTTAATATAGTTGAAGTTAATGTCATCCATTTGAATTGAAAGGTCACTTAATTTGAATATCTTTCTAATTTCATCGACTGTGAGAGTCAACAACACATTTCCCTTTGTGTCTCTGAAAACCCTGGATAACCTGTCATATGTATTTTCTATAAAAAAAAAAAGGTCTATATCCATAAATACCCTAGGAACTATCAATTTACCCACATCAAGATCCCATATGTTGCAATCTAGGGAGGGAGCATTCCTCTAACTATAAGAATTTTTAAACAAATTCAAACCATTTATGCTAGTCCTAGCATCCTTTGCCCATCTACCTGTATCATACAAACCCTCCCCGTCTTTAAAATGGGGATGTGTTGGAACTATCTTATTAATTTGGGTAGCATCACCTGTGGACCCACTCAACTGCTATATAAGGTTGTCTCTAAAATTTCTATCCTTATATTCTATCTTGCTAGAGAATTCAACCCTAGGGGCCATCTTCTAAACTAGGGATTTTTTACAAGGATGATATTCAAATTTAAACAAGAATTATGAGACCTTTTCAACTTTCAAATTTCACTAAATGCATGAATTTCTATTGTATCACAAGAGACTTACCTATTCTACAATTTTTTGTGAAGAGCTCAATGTCAGTGCAATTCTGATCTTTGGTTGAATGATTTTGATGAATTATGATAGCTTCAAGTTTAAGCAATGAATTATATGGCCTCAACCAAATCAGTCTTTTGCATTGAATTGAACTAAAGTGGCCACACATTGTGCAATCAATTCACCTGGTTCAAAACTTGTGGCTTAACAGCTCACTGATGATCATTTTAAGAATTTTGAATTTGGACCATAGATCTCCAACAACATCTCCATCATCTGACGACTCTCATCTTTTCCTGAAAACAACTATTCATCTAGGACACGTGTCACCACAACTTGATCACTTAAATGCTAGATCTTGTTCACTTTTCCTCTAAGCGATCAAGTCAACCGTCAGATTCATCTTAACTTGGCTGCAAGTTATATCACCTAAAGTTTACTAACTGCGGCTACAACGTCATCCACTTGGACACGCGTCAACATGGCTTAATGACTTAATCACTAGATCTCACGCACTTTTCCTTTAATCCATTAAGCAATCCATCTGATCTTTTCAAACTTGCATCTTACTTAACATCATTTCTACGTTGTACATGACCCACTTCCTCTGCCATGTGTCATCATGACTTAATCGCGTATCCATTAGATGTCGATCACTTTGCCTTTAAGCGACTAAGCCAATTGTGTGTAAGAAAATACACCTTCATGAAATTAAGATTGAAAACAACAATTCTATGGAATGATAAAGCAAATTAATCTAAGAATTGAAGCTAAACAATCTATATCATCTCATGGTTCTCTATCCAAGCTTTGTTAAGAGAGCTCTTAGGCTTAATCTCTCTCAAGGACAATCCTAGAACGAGATATGTATGAAAATTAAATGCTCCAAGATCATATGAGAAAATAACAAATGCTCCTAAACATGATATGCTAGATGTAATGCAAATGCTAAAATTCTCTCAAAAAGCTCTCAAATGCTCCTCATATTCTCTCAATGTGCCTATAATAAGGATTCTTTTGCTCTTGAATTCTTGGATTCCAAACACAAAGAAAATGGCTTGTACTTATAGCATTTTCCCAAGAAGGGTAGGGGGTAGAGTGAGTTGATCATGATTAAAGCTTGGTTAAGTCAAAAGCTTTGAGGTGTTTTAGAATGGAGGGAAATTTGGTTGGTTGTCTCAAAGATATTAGGAATTAAATAACTCCATCCTTTAATTAAATTAGCCATGGAAGGGTGATTGGGTTGGATTTAATCTTTTTGATTTGAACTATACAATTGAAAAATCAGTTGCATAATTTGATTAATCCCTTTAGGCTTGAATTTTAATTATTTGATTTCATGATTATTTGATCTTTTAATTTTTGTCCATTTGATTTGATCCATTTGTTTTGCATTGAGATGACATTTCAAGGCATTTGGCTGAGATTTATAGTTCAGAATGCTTGAGATAGACCTGGTCAATTTTAGGTGTCTACAAATACCTCTCTTTGAATTGATGTGTGAAGCACATTGATTCAAATAAAGCTTGATTGTCTTGATCATTGAGCTGATATTGATGAGCTGATATGAAAATCCTGATATGAAAATTTTGATATGAAACCCTGATATGAAATCCCGATATGAAACCCTGATATGAAACCCTGATATGAAATCCTAATAAGAAACCCTGATATGAAACCTTGATATGATATCCCAATAAGAAACCCTGATACGAAACCCTGATATGATATCTCTGATATGAAACGCTGATATGAAAATTTGATATGAAACTCTGATAAGAAACCCTGATATGATATCTCTGATATGAAACGTTGATATGAAAATCTAATATGAAACCTTGATAAGAAACCCTGATATGATATCTCTGATTGATAAAGTTTGAAATTTTAATGCCCCAAATTTGATACAAGATATGCTGCACAATCCTAGTTTGATGATATGATGATGCCCCCTCAGAAATGGAATCATATTGATCATAGGGAAAAGTTGTTGATGAATAATGCTTATAGGATAGATCCAAGATGATTGCATTTCCAATAAACTATGATGTGAAAGGATGTTGAACAAATGCCCCAGCGTGCAGAATAGGCAGATTAGGTTTGACTGGGTCAAAAATCTTAGAAAATAGGTTAAAATAGCTTAAATAGGTTGAAAAACCCAAAATTACTATTCATTTTCACTTTTCACTATTGAGATTTTTCTCTGAGCTTCTGACAACTGATAGCGATGGTGGTCCCCATACAAGAGCATAGGTTCGAGCAAGCACGCTGATATTAGAGACCTCCTGACTACGGGCCTCCGGTGAGTGGTTTGAACCCTCTTGGTGCATTTATTGCTAAGAAAATTGCATTTAATGCATGTTTTTATTGCTTTTTAGAAAATGATTAGCAAAATTCCGTGTAGGATAGGTAAAATGCCGCGTAGGGTAGTAAAAATCCGTGTCCATGCTGTAAAAAGCCATGTACGCACAATCCTTAGCCGCGTAGGAGTTAGGTCAGAATTGCCACCCAAAATATGAAATGCATCGCCTGAAAACACCATGTTTTAAAAGCCACGTATGATGTTTGAAATACCACGTAGGCCTGCAAAAGGCTGCCTAATTGGTAAAGCACCGCCTCCGCGTGGTAAAGAGCCACTTTGAAAGATTAAAAAGCCGCTTAGCTTAAAAAGCTGCGTACACTTAGTTAAGTGTCGCCTACCATAAAGTTGAAATTTGATTATAAGAAAATAGATGAACTTAGTTCGATTGATCATCCAGATGACTCAATTAGGTTCCAAGCTAGAAAATGTTCATCTAGAATGTCACGTAGTATTTAGGATGTTAGAAAAGTCATAATGATGAATGTTTGATAGGTCAATCAGATATGATTAAAAATGATTACAAATTGTCCTTGTGTCTCACAATATAGAGGTTAGGAGAAATAAGTTGATACGCTCAAGCTAGAGCAAAGATAGATTTAATTTTTTGTGATTGACTTAGAATGGTTCATCAAGAGAAAAACTAACATGATGCACATTGTTTCAAAATGTAGGAGCATTACCACAAGTTGTGGGTGTGAGGTGTAGCGTTATGGATATTTGATCTGGTAGATGAGCTTATGCCTCCTGAGCGGCGTACTATTGAGACTTGTGGACTGAGTTTCCTTTTAGATCTCCCTCAGTTTCAATTGAACCGAGGTTTATTGACAGCTATGGTAGAGCGATGGCACTTTGACCATAATACCTTTCATTTACCTCTAGGCGAGATGACTATTATGGCAGAGGACGTATATAGACTATTGAGGATCTTGACTCATGGAGAGCGGGTGTATTATGATGCAGTATATGATAGCAGTGTTTGCAGATGGGTGTTTGGAGACAACACCATTACAGATGATTGTGTTACTTGGGCACAGTTTGCCTCATTTCCCACCCTACCAACATTATTAGGAGCTGTGATAGGGGGATTATTATTGCTAGATAGGAGAGGTAATGGTTTTGTGGTCGGATGGGGCTAGATTATAGAGGACCTGATTGCTCATCCACAGAGATTGGATTGGGGTTCCTGTGTGTTGGCGCAGTTGTATCATGATTTGCATGAGATAGTATATCGGCGTAGTGCAACTATTTCTGCAGGTGCAGTGTTGTTATAGTTATGGACCTGGGAGCATATCCCTATTATTACGCCAATCTCAGCATGAGTTTGGGCTCGTGGTTACCCTTATGCATTTTTATATGATGGCATGGTTGTCCAGCATCGTCTGGGCAAGGTTGATTTTTAGAGACGCATGATTGATGATATTGATCAGGTGGTATGGAGACCATATTTGCAGTGCAAGAGGTGGCGAGAGGATGATGATGAGCTACCCTATATGTTTTCACCTTGATGGATGATAGGCCGATCACCATTGGTGATTGAGAGATTTTGTTGTGGGAGAGTGCTATGCCAGTTCGGCCGGATGTAGGATATGCCATAGGGTATGGCACTATATGCCCGAGTATAGGCTGAGAGGTCTATGTGAGGAGCACAAGTTGACTACCAATCAACCTGTCTATAGATAGATCAGCTTGGATATGGTGTTTGGGATCTGATGCCATAGGTGGTAGATGCGAGGATGTTAGAAGAGTATCGAGACTGGTTTCTACGACACCGATTCATGAGATTCACAGATCTAGCAGAGCCTATCCCTGATGTTGACGAGCTCTCCGATGATGATGGTTGAGATGATAAGGATGATGGTGGTAGACCACGCCAGTGCAGAGTTCAGAGGGCACCTAGAGCACCACGGGTACAGAGAGCAGCTGGCCCCCAAATGAGAGGAGGGCATGCGAGAGGCCAAGGTGGTGGTTTTAGATAGCCTAGGTAGAGGCGAGAAAGTGGACAAGTGTTGCAGGGTCAGGCTCCTTTGAGAGTGGATGTAGATTGGGTAGAGCATAGGCATAGACAGGTCCAGGTGGCTAGACAGGCTCCTGGATAGATACCACAAGTTTACCCACAAGTCAGTACAGTACAGGTTATACCGTAGGTACCTTTAGCACCTCAAGCACCACAAGCTTTGCCAGCATCATAGGCACCTCTAGTGCCTCATGTTTCAGATGATATAGTGCAGGATGTGCAGGGGTTATAGGCCGGGATGACTGCAGTTACAACAAGATTAGATCAAGTCATGACCATGCTACATCAGTTTCTTGCTACTCTGGCTCAGTTACCGACTAGTGCGAGCACTAGTCAGGCACCTCCTGGTGCATAGGATAGAGCAGGTGATAGGGGTCCAGATGGTGTAGGGGGTTCAGGCATAGGTTTGGCCAGAGATGGTTTAGGTGCCCCTACTGGGTCATGAGACAGATATGGACCCAGGATGTATAGCATTGTATCATATGTATATTTGGATCAGGACTTTGATGTATGGACCATTGTATTGATGTATCTTTGATGTACTGATTATGTTATAGACATTGATGATGGACATTTATCTATGCTGATCTTTGATTCCTCCTTTGATGATGTCATGAGATTTCCTTTTATGCATGTGTATATGTTTCTATGATGCATTTATTTCTATTGTGCAATGGATCCAAATGTCTTAGAGTAGGACATAGATAAATGGATGCAAATGATGTTAATGCAATTTATCTTTATATGTTTTTATGATTTAACCATGTATGGATTATGCAGTGCAATGAATGCAATACTTAGTGCTATGATAAATGAAATGCAACTATCTTTTTGGTTTTTGGATGTATGCAATTTAATTTATGATATGCAGTTCTAAATGATGATATGGATAATGAATAATGATTAATGTATCTTTTCCTTGATTTTTAGTTGACATGAATATATAATGAATAATGAATAATGATAATAAATGCAAAGGAAAATATCATGTTGAATGGCTTGGAACCAGTAAATTGATGAAGTGTTTTCAACTCTAATCCCCCCCTTTGAACTTGGAAAATGCTAGAAAGACAAGCCACTTGAGAACTAAGCTTCTGAGAAAGAAAGCTAAAAAGTGATATGCAACTAATCTAACAGGAAAAATGCAATTAATCTAAACAAGAAAAATGCAATTAATCTAACATGAAATGCAATGCAACTAATTGTTCTTGAGGTTTGTGAAAGGAATGCAAACAGAGATATATTTTCATCATAGAGCATGTTGGAATTAGGAGTCGATACAATCCTTACTGGTGCCACTGTGACCATAAAAATATGAATACGACTTTCCCACGTGTGGTAACCCCTTCTACGAAACCAAGTACAACCTACATTAGTTGGATGACCAACTATGGGAGTATGAATACTAGTTTAATTGGATTCAATATTGCAAGTGGATGTTGGTATTAAGATATGGAAAATCTAAATAGCCAAGGTATCCTTTCACGTAAACAAACAAAGGTTAACCCTTCATCCTATATGAATGTCCTCTATGGTTCTTTGATGACCATGTCCTTAGACTAATTCACACAAGTTAAAGAATCTTCCTCAAAATAGTCACTCAAAAGCTTAAGAAAACATCATGTCTTTTATCCTTGCCAATCTAGTCGAAACATCATTGATTAGCTAAAAAGAACATGACTCAAAAAAGTCAATGAAGAACTCATCAAAAATTCCAAGTTTTTATGAAATGTATCAAGACTTTCAAATAAGAATTCTAGACAATCTGATCATTTAGGGTGTGTCAATTTTTAATCCTGATAAAATAAGGCAATGAGATTCAAGGATCATGTTATGCAATCAAATTGTTTAGGGTTGAACAAAGATATTCATCAAAGGTTCCAAAATGTTTCTCCTGAATCTAAAAATCTACTTCTGATGTGTGACCAAAATGTTGCACTATTGAATCCAGGTGGTACCAAAATATATGATGTGCGCCCCCAAGTGATAAATGTAACCAATGTGAAACTGAGGGAAACTGAACCTAGCATGTGACAAAATGCAGCTCTAAGACTTTATTTGGACTATGAACGAATGACAGATGCAATGAGGATATGGAAAAATGAGATGAGGAAACCACAATATGTACAAATGTAACTAGGAAACACCTAAGGGACAAAATGTGCCTGTTTCCAGGTTTTCACCTCTTGGGATTATTGCTCTTTTTCTCTTTTTCTCTATTTTTTTCTACCAAGGTGCCTATTGCTAGGTTTTCACCAAGGCACTTTTTTTCTCTTTTTTAAATGTTTTGTCTTTTTGAAATTTATGATTTTTTGGTATTTTTGATCTTTTCTCCTTTTTTGGTATTTTTTGAATTTTCTCATGTACAAGGGTGATGCTTGACTCATCTAATACTCTTTAACTTATACTCTTTTATTCTAATACTCTTTCCTCTGAATCAGGTATGGAACCTCTTAAGGTGAATGCTATTGATAGGTTCTAGCAATTTATCACCATCACAATTGGCCAGTTTGTAGGTCCCCATCCCAAATGAAGAAATAATGACAAAAGGACCAAGCCAGTTTGCTTCCCACTTCCCTTTCTTTTCTCTATCAACCTGATTTTTGGGATTTTCTCTCAATACTAGATCTCCTATTTGAAAGTTTCTTGGCTTGATATGCTTGTTATAGTTCTTGGAAATTTGATTCTGATACACTTTCAAATGATCATAGACTTGAGTTTGATGTTCCTCCAATAATTCCAATTGTTGAAGTTGGGAAACTCTTTAATCCTCATCTGTTATTAATCCATGCAATGAAACTCTAAGGGATGGTATTTCAACTTCTAAGGGGAGAACAACTTTGGCCCCATAAACCAAATAAAATGGTGCAGCTCTTGTCAGGGTTCAAATACTAGTCCTATAGGCCCATAATGCTGGATTGATCTGAAGGTGCCAATCCTTTCCTAATTTTCCAACTGATTGTTTAAGGATTTTAAGGATGTTCTTGTTGGTGGCTTCTGCTTGTCCATTACCTTAGGGATAGTAAATGTGTGAAGAGTGATGTGTAATGTGGAATGTGTCACAAAGTTCATCAATATCTTTGTTCTTAAACTATTTTCCATTAGCCGTGATGATAGCATGAGGAATTCCATATTTGCAAATGATATGATTTAGGATAAACATGGAAATTTGTTTTCCTGTTGCATTTGATAAAGGGACAGCTTCAACCCATTTAGTAAAGTATTTTGTCGCTATGATTATGTACTTGTGTCTGTTTGAAGAAGGTGGATAAATCATGCCAATCAGGTCAAAACCCCATTGATAGTATGGCCATGGTGTGACAAAAGGGTTTAATTCTTCTGCCAATGCATGAATCAAGTTCCCATGGTATTGACATTTCTTGCAAACTTTAACATATTGACAAGCATCTCTTTCTAAGGTTTTCCAAAAGTACCCCATACGTGAGATTTTCTTAGCTAGGTTTAAACCATTTGAATGTGACCCAAAAATCCCCTTGTGGACATCTTTTAAAGCTAATTTCAATTCATCTTCCTCTAAAAATCTAAGGAGTGTTCCATCAAGACCTTTACGATACAATGTGTCAGAAAGGATAGTATAACATGTGACTTGTCTTATGAAATTTAGCTTTTGAGCACAGGTTTGGTCTATAGGTAGGGTTTGATTTTTGAGGTAAGCATAGATAGGTCCATACCATGGAGAGTCATGTCCATGTAAAAGGACAATAATTTGGGTCTCAGGTAGGTCAAATGTTGGTTTCACCAATTCTTCCACCAAAAACTCATACTTTTCATTTTGATCGGGTAGCTGAAGTAAAGATGCCAAAGTGGCCATTGCATCAACTGCTCTATTCTTGTCTCTTGGAATTTGTATAAAAGTAATCAAAGCAAAGTACTTCTTCCAATTGTCTACCAAGTTCTTGTAAGGCAACATTTTTTCATCCTTAGTATTATGCTCATCATTAACTTGATTAATGACTAATTGAGAGTCCCCATAGACTTGCAATTCTTTGACATTCCATTCCAAGGTTGTCTTGATTCGTATGACCAAAAATTCATACTCTGCTAAGTTATTGGTGCAAGAGAACAATAACTTGTAATATTTTGGGATTGTGTAACCTTGTGGTGTAATCAAAAGAATGCCTACTCCACTGCCATTTTGGGTATAGGATCCATCAAAGTATAAAGTCCATGTCTTAGCTTCGACATTCACAATTGCAGAATCCAAGAATTACACTTGTATAGGATGTATAGATTCCTAAGGATATTTATCCAATTGATTAGCTATAACTTGACCTTTGATTGCTTTCTTATCTACATATTCAATGTCAAATTCACTAAGTACCATGACCCACTTCACAATCCTTCCAGTTAAAGCTGTTTTGCTAAGTAAGTATTTCAAGGGATCAATTCTAGCTACGAGTTTCACCTTATGCAACAACATATAGTTTCTTAACTTTTGAGAGGCAAATATGACTACTAGGCATGCCCTTTCCATGAAGCTATAATTTAATTCATATTTGATCAAGGTTCTACTCAAATAGTAGATAGCTCTTTCTTTCCCTTCATCATCCTCTTGTGCCAATAAGACTCCTAATGATCTTTTTGTTGCTGAAATGTAGAGTAATAAAGGTTTCCCTTGAATTAGTGACATTAAGATAGGAGGATTTATCAAGTATGTTTTCAACAATGAAAAGGCTTTGTCACACTCCTCATCCCATGTGAAGATGATGTCCTTATGTAGTAATCTGGTGAAAGGATGGCATTTTTCTGCCAATTGAGAAATAAACCTTCTTATAGATTGAAGTCTTCCTTGAAGTGAGCTCATTTGGCTAATATTCTTTGGAATGTCCATGTCCATTATGGCTTGTACCTTTTTAGGATCTACTTCAATGCCTTTTTCTAAAACTATGTACCCTAGAAGTTTTCTAGATTGTACCCCAAAAGCACATTTCTTTGGGTTAAGTCTCACCTTGAATTTTTCTAGCCTTATAAAAATCCTGTCAAGTATGGATAGATGATCTTTTCTTTTATGTGACTTAGCTAAAATTTCATCCACATAATCTTCCATAAAGGTGTGCATCATGTCATTGAAAATGGTAGTCATGGCTCTTTGATAAGTGGCTCTGGCATTTTTAAGACCGAAGGGCATTATGTTCCAACAAAAGGTACCCCATGGGCATGTAAAAGTTGTCTTCTCTTTATCCTCAGGTGCTATGAGAATTTTATTATATCCATTGAATCCACCCATAAGTGAAAGCATAGAATGACCTACCGTGAGGTCCACAATAGCATCAATGCTTGGTAAGGGAAAGTCATCTTTTGGACAAGCAAGGTTTAAATCTCTGAAATCTGTGCAAACTCTTATTGTTTTATCATGTTTTGTAACTGGTACAATATTGGAGATCCATTCGACATATGTTATTACTCTTATAAATCCTGCTTTGAGCAATTTCTCCAATTCAGCTTTGACCAATAGGGCTATATATGGATGCATTTTTTGCAACTTCTGCTTTATGAGCTTAACCCCTGGTTTCACATTTAAGTGATGCATTATGAAACTTGGATCTAATCTGGGCATGTCAGCATATGACCATGCAAAGTTGATTTTTTTTTCTTGAAATAATGCAATGAGCTCTTCTCTTTCCAAAGAACTCAAAGATGTTAAGTGAATGGATTTAGGGTCCTTTTCTGTTCCAATGTTAACCTTTTTTGTGGGTTCAATAAGTATAGGTGATCTTTCATCTTCACAAGTTGGCAAGGTGTCCAACCTCTCTCCCTTAGGTGCCACAGTTGAGTTTTCACCTTCGGAAACATCCTTTATTTTTACTTTTTTTGGGTCTAGCACTGCCACATGGTGGTTTTCACCACTAGACCTTCTCATTTTTTTGTATATTTTCTCTTCATTTTTTGGATTAAAAGGT
>MU226880.1:2552831-2563231 GCA_018584345.1 Thuja plicata | reverse complement strand
TTCCACTAGTTCATTAATGTAGTTGGTTTTGATGTGAAATGGAATCAATGTAAATTGAAGTTGTAATGGACATAGAATTTGCTCGATTAAGTAATAAAATGAAATATTTAATAATGGTAATTGAATTAATTAAGGGAACCTTAAGGAATGTTTTTGTAAATGGTAATGATGTTAAGTTAGAATGTTGGAAAGAAAAAAAATAAATTGTTAATTGTAATTTTAGGTCATAGACCTGATTCCTTATGGGTTCCCTGGTAGGGACATTACATAGTGAAAAAAATGTGATTGGAACAAAGTGGGTATTTAGGAACAAGATGAATGAAAATGGTATAGTGGTAAAAAAAAAATCAAGACTAGTGTGTAAAGGATATGTGCAGAGGGAAGAGATAGATTACACTGACACATTTGCCCCTTTGAGCAGATTAGAAGCCATTAAGTTATTTTTGGCCTATGCAACATTCAAAGACTTCAATGTATATCAAATGGATGTCAAATCAGCCTTTCTAAATGGTGACTTGAAGGAAGAAGTCTACATAGAACAACCTAAAGGATTTAATCTATCAAATAAACCAAACATGGTATGCAGATTGAAGAAAGCACTCTATAGAATTAAACAGGCCCCAAGAGCTTGGTATGAGAGACTAGATGGTTATCTTACCAAGATTGGATTTAAGAAAAGGAGAAGCAAACTATAACCTATTCATAAGAGAGACACTTGATGGATTATTACTTGTTGCCATATTTTTTGATGACATTATCTTTGGAGGTAATGACAAGGTTAGTTCAGAATTTTCGCAGAATGAATTTGAAATGAGCATGATTGGTCCTATAAAATACTTTTTGGGATTAAATGTAAAGCAAACAGATAAAGGAATATTTATAAATTAGTCTAAATATGTGAACAAAATACTAAAGACTTTCAAGATGGAAGACTGTAAGATAGTATGCACTCCTATGATAATAGGAAGCAAGCTTTCTAAACAAGATGATTCCGCTGCAGTTGACAAGACATTGTATAAGTCTATGATTGGAAAACTTATATATCTTACTCAGTCTAGACCAGACATATCTAATGCAATTGGCATTGTTGGAAGATTTGTAGCTGAACCAAAATAGAATCACCTAATGAAAATAAAAAGAATATTTAGATATCTAAAGGGAGCTATAGACTATGGTTTATGGTATCCTAAATCAGAGAATGTACAACTTCATGTGTATACAGATGCTGATTGGGTAGGTTGTATTGATGATAGGAAGAGTACTTCTAGAGGAGCAATATTTCTTGGAGATAGGTTGGTTTCTTGGGTAACAAAGAAAAAACATTGTATCTCTCAGTCGACAGCAGAAGCTGAATATGTTGCAGCAGCATTGAATTGTTCAACAATGGTTTGGATCAAACAGATGGTTAAAGATTTTGGTGTATAGGTTGATTATCCTATTGTTACTCACTGTGATAACACCAGTACTATAAACATGTCCAAGAACCCTATGATGCATGCAAAGACAAAGCACATTGAGATCAAATACCATTTTCTTAGAGAAAAAGTTGCAGATAATGAAGTAAAATTGGACTATGTGAGCACCAAAGAATAGTTGGCAGATATTTTCACAAAGCCTTTATCAAAATATACTTTTGATTTGTTAGAATAGTCCCAGAGGATAAATGAGAGGGGGGGTGAATAAGTTATCAATAACTTTTCATTATTTTCTTCTTTAGCTTCATAATACAATAAAGTAAATGCTTAATCAAATAACACAGTACACAACACACAATTTGATTATGGGGAAACCAAATGGTAAAAACCCCGGTGGGAATTAGCACCCACAAAGAACTATACTTGTTTATAGTAATTCCTGCTAGAAGATATCTCAACCCTGTTAGGATTTGTACTTTATAATGCAATAAGTATAGTGACCTGGTTAAGGGTAAGACCCTATTAGGAGTCTTTTACAAATAACCCTGTTAGGGGTGGTGGAATCACTATCCAAAAGCTCACCACTTGATAATGAAGGCTACAACCTTCTCTATAACAAATATGCACTATATCTAATGATGAATTGTAGAGTAGACCTACTTTCTTGATCAGTTCCAGTGTATTACAATCTTTCACTTCTTTTTCACATAGACTCTTGATGAATGAACCAACTCTGATAATCTTCCCAATATATCTTTCTTCTCTTTTCGTATCATTCACACATAGCGTATCACAATTGAATTTCTATAAGTATCTATCTCAAAGTATAAGATCATGGGACCTATAAGAAAACTCTTCATAACATCCTTGTCAGCTCTACTAAGCACGCAAGCATAATTACAACCACGCAAGTCTAAACTGAATAGACGCGACGCTTCACTAAGTCGGCCTCACCAAATTAACTCTAACTTTGCAATATTCTTGAAACATGTTTGGCACCTTTAGATGAATATCATCAACTCATAACTAATCATGAATATATACACACATATCTAGAAGATAGGTGCAACTCAAGAAACACGCTATATATGTTGGCCCTAAATAGTTAAACTTCCAGAACTGTAACTACCAATAACAGAATTACACAACTTTACTGAAACATCATATCTGTGTCTGCGTGTATGAACATAACATAATAAACATGTCAACAACATGTATCTAAGCATGCAATTCTTCATTTCATCATTCTAATAAGTACATATAGAATTACTGTTGTGTATTATATGTTGTCATCAATGACAAACATACAATCAATCAACTGCTCAGAATCAAATCTCCAACATGAGTATCTCAGGGATAAGTTGGGAGTAATTCCCTCTCCTGAGTCTGATTTGATAAAGAAAAAAGAACATCAGTCTAGAGTGACTGATGAATGGTTTACTACTCTACTTCTGGAGTAGTACATGTGCCTAATTCCTTATGGCACCCTTTGCTATTGATATCAAAGGGGGAGTATATAGTAAGGGGGAGCATATATTCTGGGGGAGTATAAAAATAGACAGAGGAGCTACAGCAGTGGAGATGAATCTTTGATTAGGATATTGAGAAGATTGTAAAAAGAAATAAGACACCATGTGCTGAAGATGTTTTTAATATCATATGTTTCCATCGATGTCAAAGGGGGAGATTGTAGGAGATTTACTTCTGGTAGCTAGTTGATTGTATGTTTGTCATTGATGACAACATATAATATATAGCAGTGATCTGTATGCACTTATTAGAATTTTTTTATCAAGCCTTGCATAGTTATATTCATGTTGTAGACATTTTGTTGATTTTTTGTTCATACACGCAGACTCAGATATGAATTTTCAGTTATGTTATGCAATTCTGTTTGTGGCAGTTATAGTTTCTAGATTTTGTCTGTACAAAGCCGACGTATTGCATTGGTTCTTGAGTTGCACCTATCTTTAGGATATGCATGTGTATATTCAAGATTAATTATGAGTTGTAGATAGTTATCTAAAGGTGCCAAACATGTTTCAACAAGATTGCAAAGTTAGAGTTAATTTGGTGAGGCCGACTTTGTGAAGCGTCATGTTTATTCAGTTTATATTGCACAGTTGTATTTATTCTTGCATGATTAGTTAAGCTGAAAAGGATGTTATGAATATTTTCCTAATAGGTCCCATGATCTCATACTTTGAGTAAGATATTTATAGTAGTTCGTTTGTGAAATGCTAAGTGTGAATGATAAGAAAAGATACAGGAAAAGTGCAAAGAAGAATATCAGATGTATTTCATTCATCAAGGATCTATATGAAGAAGTAGTGGAAGATTACAATACATTGGAATAGGGTTATTTGTAAAAGACACCTAATAGGGTCAGACCCTTAACCAGGTCACTATACTTATTGCATTGTAATGAACAAATCCTGACATGGTTGCAAGATCTTCTAACAGGGATTATTATAAACAAGTATAGTTCATTGTGGGTGTTAATTCCCATCAGGGTTTTTACCATTTGGTTTCCCTATAACCAAATTGTGGTGTTTTCTATTGTGTTATCTGAATGTGAATTTACTTTATTATATTCTAGAGTTAATAAAAGAAAAGAATTAAATTATCTGATAACTGATTCACCCCCCACCTCTCAGTTATCCTTTGGGACTATTCTAACAATGTGTACAATTCATCCTTTGCAAATAATAAATAATTTTAGTGTACCAGTCACAATGGTCAAGGTTACAAATGAAAGGTCTATGTTCTTCTTCTAGGGTATTAATGTAATTAGAATCCAATTTTTCACTAGCCATTAGCTTGGCTAGACCCATCCCTCTAACCAATTTTGTGATTTGGGTTTCTATATTGAACTCTCCAATCCTATTTATTCATCTGCATCTCTTTCCTGACACCTCTTGTTGAAGAAAGATGTCCTTAACTGCTGCTGAAGGAACATAAGCCACTACAATAGCACCTATCAGATAACATCTAAAAGCTTTCAAAGATTTTAATAATGCATAGCCCTGTTTCTCAGTTATATCATACTTGAGCTCTGCAGCCCGTAATGATTTACTAAAAAATGCAATAGGTTGCTCAAACCCTTCTTCATTTTTCTGTAACAACATAGTAGCAATAGTGTGACAAGATGCAAATGAAAAAATATTCATGGGCTTTGAATAATCAGGAGTTCTGAAAATAGGGGCATCCTTAATAGATTTCTTAATCTCTTGAAAAGACTTGGTGGCCTCCCCATCCCATTCCATTATAGCATCCTTCTTTAACATATTTAAAATTGGTCTACTCTTTTTAGCAAAGTCATATACAAATCTTTTGAGAAAATTAACCTATCTGAATTGAAATTTATTGGGATGGGCACTCTATCAATAGCAGCTACCCTATCTAGTTCAATTCTAACCCCTTCTTTTGAAACAATGTGACCCAATAACTTACCTTCTATCACCCCAAAGATGCATTTCTTGGGATTGAGAGAAATCCCAAATTCTAAGGCTCTTTCAAAAAAAAATTCCAAATGCTCACAATGTTGCTCTTCCTTCTTTGAATAGGCTATGAAATCATCCTGATAGACTTCAAGACATTTTTGCAGGAAGTCTAAAAATGCAACATCCATGGCCCTCTAAAATGTATCCCCAACATTCATCAAACCAAAAGGCATCCTCACATACACATATGTTCCCCATGGTGTGGTGAAAGAAGTCTTAAACTACTATGATTCTTTGACCATAATCTGGTTATACCCAGAGAATCCATCCATCATGGACATAAGTTCACATCTAGTGACTCTCTAGAAAATATTATCCATGTTGGGGAGAGCATAGTTATCCTTCAAGGAAGATATATTCAAATTCCTAAAATCCACACACAGCCTGATATCCCCATTCTTCTTTCTAAAAGGGACCAGATTAGAAACCAAAGAAGAATGCCTAATTGGCTTGATTATCCTAGCATTTTTCATCTTTTTTAATTCCTGTTCCATTTTAGGCCTAAGGGTGAGATTTATGGGTCTCTACTTTTGCCTGAAGGGCTTGGCATCATTTTTCAATGGAGCTTCATGTTAAAATAGTTCCTCATTATATGTCTTTAGGCCATCATATGTCCAAGCAAAGACTATTTGTATTTCCTTAAAAGATTAGTTTGATCCTTCTTCACCTTGGCTGACATTTTCTTACCAATAAGTAAGTTCATACAAACTTCTTATGTTCCCACATTAAGTTCCTCCAAATCTTCATATCTATTCACACATGTAACAAAGTATGGTTTTTCCTTACTATCAAAGGCCCCCTCCAAAACTAGTCATTTGAGACATTATTTGACTTCAGATGTAATATCTCCTTTCCCAAGACAATATCCTTTCCATCAATGTTTTTCACATACTTTGTCAAATCTATCTCTTTATTATCAAGACCTGCCTCATAATACAAGAATCTAATAATATCTACATCATCATCAAACACTTGCTAGCTATCCACATTTTCAGGTATTGAAGGCCTAGTTTGAAATTCTATCTCAGAAATTCCAGCAATGGTATTGTCTTTAATCCTTAGAGAAATGTTGGCTAATAGATCTGCCATTCTATTTTGGCTTCTATCCATCCAATCAATACTAATGCGTCAAAACTTTCTATCTCATCCCATACTGCATTTTGGTACTGCTTCAATCTATGGTTCTTTGATGCATATTCAGATTTGATCTGAGATACCACTAGCTCAGCATCTCCAATAACTCTAATGCATTTGATTCCATATCTTGTAGCTAGTCTTAGACCTATCAACATAGCCTCATATTCTGCTACATTATTTGTACAATTAAAAAGAAGAGAAAATGAAAATTTGAAGGGTTTTCCAGAGGAAGATATCAACAAAACTCTAGCACCATCCCCCTCCTTAGAACTAGCACCATTGAAATACATTATCCATAAGCTAGATTGTTCATATAAATTACTTACATATTTTGACAATAATGCAGGTTGTGATTCTCTTACAACTTGACTTTCCTGCACTTGCAATGACCCCATTTCAATATCCAAGAAACAATTCATGTTATTAGCATCTTGTTTCTCAATCATATGAGGAGTTCTAGTTTCCCTTGATATTTTGATGTTTTCACCATTTATGTTAAAAGTGGAAAATGATAAATCACATTGGATGCTTCCCCCATAGACGCACTCCATTTTCTTAACAATAACATTCCATATTGGGGGGGAATTGTTGGAAATGTCATGCAAGATTATGAACTAAGAGGGGAGGGGTGAATTAGTTCACATAAAACTTTTCTTCAATAAAACTGTCTCACTTTTGCATGCTTTACCAAATGAAACCTATAAATGAAAAACAATTTAAAACATGTGAATCACTTCAAGTACACACATAACAAATAAACCATAACACCATGATTTTTGGTCACACAAAAATCCTTGGTTAGAAGAAAAAACTGCGGTGGGGATGACACCCACAATCCTTCACTACTGTAGTAAAAAGGTTGCTCGTTTAGAGCTACAATGTTTATCTACTTCTGGTAGCTTACCCTGTTAAGAGTACAAAGACTTATGCTGTCTACCTTGTTAAAGGATTTCACAAATTATTTTGTAAGAATTGTACCTTGTTAGAGGATTTACAAAATAAGATCTGTAAGGATCTACCCAGTGGTGGGATTTACAAAATAACAAAAACAATGTATTCAAGAATGCTTTGAACTCGTCTGAAATAATGCATCAATCTATTATGCTTGATCAAAGTCTTTATGCTCTGAATTCTTTACCTCTGAATCTACTCGGTGATGTGATCATCAATCCTCTCTTCTGTAAATTCTGTACTTGGTGCTACCTCAAATACTCTGCTATTCCCCAATAACAGTAACACCGTTCATCAACTCATCTTCTCTTCTCTTATATTCTGTATATCTTCTATCATAAGGATTCTTCCTTTTAAAATAGCTTCTATTTTTGCCTCTTAATCTCCTTGATTAGGTTTTTTGCAAATCAATCTCAGTCGCTCGATCATCCTTATGGTTTCTTGCCGCTCGGTAAATCGCCTGACTGTTACCTTGGAACTTGTTCCCTTCTTGGAACTCACAACATTTGTTTTTCCACTTAATCTCAGCTTTGGATCTTGTTCTTGATTATTCCAGTTTGTAGATTCTTTAACCACATGTCTTTAGTGACCGTAGATTCTTCTGACATCGTCTGACAATTCATTAAATGTGTTCTTATCAAGATTTGACTCAGTTTTCCTGCTCGGTTGCCTTGCCTGCATTAATTGGTAAGTAAATACTTCAAATACTTGGTAACTGACTACTCTTGATGCTCAATGTAAGTTTTCAAACTCAGTTCTTGGTAACTGTGACCGAATAGCATTTCCACTCGGTGACTATTTTTGCTCAGTGCTTGATTTTTCTTTCTTTACCGACTGCTCCCTTCGCTTATATTACTGACTGTCTTTTCATACTCGGTAGAATTGTCCATTTCTTTTACCGACTAGACTTGGCTGCTATGACTTTGACAAAACTTATGGCAACAAAATGAATAAAGTAACAATCTCCCCCTTTTTCATTAGTTTGGAATTTTGACAAAAACTTCAAAGTCATTAATCAAAACTCAAAACTTATAACTCCCCCTTGGATGATAGTCCCTATGCACTATATACACTTCAAAAATTGTATCCCATACATTATCATCTTTTAATATATTATCTCACATATTTATCCCCCTTGTTATCTCACATATTATCCCCCTTTTTTGACAAAAGTACCAAAATAACAATTACTTATCAAAAATGTACTTATATTTATTTTGGAGATTCGACAATGCTGACTCCCATGTCTCCTTTAGTGTTTGCATAACTATAATATACTCATTGATGTCCACTGCTAGACTTGTGATTATGTCAAGGGAACTCATCTCTGGCATAGTGACTAAGTCCTTGCCTTTCTTTAAATGTTTTTGCATAGCCTCAATATATGGAATCAAAATGGCTTACAATTCCAACAAATTTATCCAGATTTTATTTTCCTCTTTCCTGAGTTCATGTTGATGGCCCATGAGATGCTTGATCTTCTGATAATATACTTGGATTGAACCGGGTTCAATAGATACATCCTTTAGGTGTTTGGTTAACTCAGTCTCTATCGATTGTTCTTTATTCCTTATGTCCACATTAAATTTTGAAATTTGACAAAAATTTTGAAATAATGAAAGAGTTGTGGTTAGAGCCTGCTCAATAGCTATGCATAGCTCGGAAAGAGTTACCTTGTCTTCTGCTATGTGTTTCATTATTTTCTCCATTATTCTCTTTGTTAGCTTTTTCTCATGAATTTTCAATAATGATTCGGTGGTATCCATGTTCGATACCTTTTTTTGTTGAGCAAGTTTGCCTAATTGTTGAATCAAACTATCTTTTTCATTTATTGCAGCATCAGGTAGCAGTGATTGAAAGATGTCTTTGACATCTTTAATAATGTCATCTTTCTTTCTCATTTCATCAATTAGCTTTTGTTGGGCTTCCTTTTTCTTCAATAGTTTCCCATATGATTCCAATTGCTCAGCATTCATGTTTGCAAAATCAAGAGGGGGCAAAATTATTTCTTCTATTAAGTCAATCTCCTTCTTCTTCTTAGTTTTCTTCTTTTTCTTGCTAGTTGATGGTGAGATAGATTCCTTAAGAGCATCGGTGGGAGACTTGTTTGTGCCTACTATGCTCTCAGATCCCTTCTCTGACTCATGAGTACCTTCTGGCTTTTCTTTTTCTTTCTCCTCTCCTTGTGTATATTTATTCTCCTTCCCTTTCTTACTCTCTTTCTCTTTCTTTGACTCTTTCTTTTTCTCTAACTCTTCTTTGGAGTCTCGTTTCTTCTCTCCTTCGATGTCGGTTGGGGGAACTGATTCATTTCCTTTTCTTTGTTCATTTCCTTCCTTGGTGGTCTCTTTACTTATCTTAGGATAAGCATGAACTTGTTGTATTACTGGATCTGATTCATTGGTTGGTCTAGTGTCATCTATGTCCATGCACTTGGTGTTTTGATCTGTTGTATCCATAGCATTTTCATCCTTTGTTGTATCTTGTGTAGGATCCTCTTCTTCTGATGCATCCTCAACATTTATTTCATCAATACCTTTGGTTAGGTCAATGGGATCCATTTGACCTTTACTGCCTTTAGATGATTGTCCTTCGGTAGTGCTCTTGATTGACTCATCTTCTTGAGACTTGGTAGCATCTTGCTTGAATATTTTTCTCCACATTTCATATGTTTCTTTCTCAACTTCTAAAAGATTACTGGTCATTATTCTTAGTGCTCTATTTTTCACAAGAAATCTCCTTGAATAGTTCTATAGAGATTCATCAATTTCTTGCACTGATAATGCAGGCACTATCAAAACTAATGATCTTTCTCTTATTTTTTTTCTGTAGTCAATGCATATTTCCACCTTGCATCTACCTTATTGTATAACTCATCAGGAAGCTGGCTTGAAACTTCCATTGGTGTTATTCTAAATTTATTCAGTGTGAAAATAACAACATCTTCAATTCTTACCAGATCATTTTCACTCAACTACTCATATCTCAATTGTTTTACTCCAGCAAAACCTCCATGTTTCATTAATAAATCAATGGATTCATCAAGAGTTGGTTTCGGTGTCTTTTGTGGTACTTTGGGTGCCTCAGTCTCCTCTGTTTCTGTTTCACTTTCAATTTGTAGCTTCAATTTTCTTCTTGGCTTTACAACATTTATCTTACTCCTCACATATGTTCTCCCTTTTGGTTTGGGTGTCTCAGTTTGTTCCTTTTCTTTTTCCTTTATTGAGGCCCTTGTGCTCCTACCACTTGATGAGGGATTAGCTTCCAGTTGTTTCCTCTTCTTCTCAATTGAAGGTGATGCCTCTGTTTCTTCTTCATCCTCTTCAACTTCAAGTTTTTGTGACAATTCCCCAATCATTTTCCTTGTTTTCCTTATGGCCTTAGGTATCACTAT
>MU226880.1:2502215-2544198 GCA_018584345.1 Thuja plicata | reverse complement strand
CAATCCTTATAAAGGATGCCGAAACCCTAAAAGGGCAACTGCAAGGAAATAGAAACTTTCCTAAGACTAAAGAAACTGCCTAAGTGAAACTTAAGCACTAAAGAGCAATTGCTAAATTACTCTAACAGTGATTGCACAAACAATTTTGTCATAACACCATCATGTGCAATTTCATAGTCATCAACCATAGCCATAAAATTCTATAGATGTTCTTCACATGTTATTATATTATTCATAGTAAATTTAGGAAGCTTATCCATAATCTTCTTAGGAATTTCATTGGGATAACCAGGGATGCGAAGGAAAATTCATTGTCTATTCCTTCTAGTATAGACAAGAGTTTTTTGAGATGAAGTGTTACCTTGAGCATTTGAAGTGGTAGCACTTCCAGAATCAATAGGTGGTGGTATACTCTTTTCTAAGTTCAGAGACAATCTAGGACCAGGACCAACAGGATGAGGACCAGAGGTTTGCCTAAGGAATTCAATTTTCTTTTTCATTTCAAGAGCAGAGGCTTCCAACTCAGCCTTCTCTATTTCCTTGGCTATTATTTCCCTCTCTCTTTTAGCTCTCTCCAATTTAGTATCCAGCTTCATCATGGGATCCATCATACTCCCTTTTCTTACTACCTACTTTATTTCAACAACTGCTATCTTTTGTTTACCTTTGTCCTTAGGCTTTAGTATGTCATATAATTGTTGAACAACAGGTTCATATTCAAGTTTCTTAGGTATAATAGTCTCAGACAAGGGAGAGCTAAAATCACTTTGAGAATTCCTATTATTTTTTCCTATACTCTTAGATCTAGACCTTGTCTCATGTCCTTGAGACTTACCATGAATCATCTTTCTGGTATATCTAGGGACATCATCAACCCTTTCACTCTAAGAGTAATACTCCCCATAGATTCATAATCCTAGTTGTGTTTCATGTTCAACTTCTACATTTTATTCTTCATGATTAGGGGGATGGGAGTATCCATTCTTATATTCCTTCTTTGCCTCTAGGTTTGCAGGGTAACTCTAGCAACATTCTTGTTCACTGATTTCCCAGCTCGGCAAGTGGATGGAATCTCACCTTAGAATTCATTCTCAGGATGACTATTCACCCTTGACCTGGTATTTTTGTAACTCATCGTTAGACAATAGTGTATCAAATAATAATAACTTAGCACTGATGTAGATATTTCTTCGAGTCGCCACCCAACAAAGAAAAGTTGGGAAATACACAATAACTTTGAGTAAAAAAGTTTTATTCTGGAAAGTTTTCATGGGTCACAAATATCAAAACATTATAAGCACTTATCCCGATATATTCTCAAGAGTAATACAAACACTGGGACATGAAAAGAGAAAAACTTGTAGTACAATGATCAACCAACTGGTAGTGACAAGTAAATAGGCCAAGACTCCAACTCAACCTGAGAAACCTTACTCACTTATTGCAAATGAAACACGCATTCCCTAGCAGAGTCACCATTTTGTTGGTTCCTTGTTATGTTGTAATAGAAACAACAATAAAACCTTCCATTTATGACTATTTTTATAGAGGAGCCACCTCCAAATATATGCTCATGCAAGAAAAGGACCAACTAACAAGCACTCTCTTAATACTTATACACTTTAGGCCCTGCTACACCAAGGGGAGATACCCTGTTATACCTATTGATATATCCAATCTGGTACTATCAAGCAGTAATCTCACAATGACTCAACATGACCGGGAGATACTAGATAATTGGCTAATTAAACATTGAACATCAACCTTGAAATGGAGCATGAGATAGAATTTACAACAAAATTATACAAACGAAGGCTTAATGGATTTTAAAATGTTTACTTATGGGAAAACAAAGTTAATGTGCAACTAGATATGCAATAAAACAAAACTTATCAGCTTCAGATCAGTACTTTATCTATTGGGCTATATTCTGACTCAAATACAGTATGTTGAAATTAATGTTCACTCAAGACTTCAAATCATAATACAACCATCCCAAAACCCTTACTACTAATAGAATCCTTGCAATGTGTCAGATAAATCTATGCATAAATCAGAGCCTAATTTAATCTAATCCTAGATCATAGCTCTCAAATAAGTACATAACCACAGAAAAGACTATGCTAATGAATTAGGAAATTCATAACTCATATGACACATAACATTAGAGAGATTGGAATCTAGATCTTTGTGTTAAATTCAGAAAATCTTATTTTAGTATACAAAAAGTACTCAGAGATAACCTCTTTGATAACCTGCAAAAGATCTCTCAGCTTTATTTCTGACTTCTTACACTATCTAGTATAAAGTATTTCACATTTCCCCTTCTAACTGAAAACTTTACAAATGGTTTACAATACAAATTTTCCAGCCCTTTCCAATGATCTTGGGAATCCCTTTATAGATTAGGATAACAACAACCTTTAGATCAATTGGAGTAAGGACAAAATTAGTGACTCACTAAAAACAAAAAAAATAGCTAATGGAGAGATAACCACTCTTGTTACAATACATATTAAAAAAAATTTATCTTCTGACTTCTTTGTACTTGCAACTACTTCAAAGTTGCTTGGTGTGAGCCATCTGGAATCCATTGTCTTTGATGTTGGTGATGTAAAATATTTACTTTCAACTGTATCAACCAATCTATTTGGCTTATTCATCCACCTATATGTTGTCACCTTCACCTGGATCAACTATTGTGTACTTGTCTTTCCAAGAAGTGTACACCTCATAAGTTGGCCAGTTGAAGCTGATGACCTAATCTTTTCTGTTGATAATTTCCTTCTAGGTGGTATATGCCTTCACAATTTCATCTGATCATAATCCAAAAAATGCTCTGGCTTTTCCTACTATCTCAACTGTCTTAACAAATAATAATGTACTCTCCAATGTAATTATGCTATTGGTTTTGTTGCCAAAGATTCATTCATCTTCCGATGCCATAGCACCTCATCTTTGATATTTCCATTTTTCTTGAAGAGATTTGGGAACATCTCATAATGGTCCTTTTAATATTACTTTTTAAAGTCCATTACCTTTCTAATGATGATGCTCCTACTTATGTCTATGTCCATGAGTAGTTTGACACATTTATGACTACCAGTCAAGATTATGTCAACATCATTTTCCTTCTTGCATGTGCTGTGGAAGAATTTCAACTCTCCTCCCTTCTCTTTCAACTTATCCACCAATTGGTCTAATTATTCTTTGTCTGCATTGTACTCATCCATCATGCTAACAATTATCTTACCTTGTGCATAGATGGCAGTAGGGACCAATTCATGTGTACAATGCATCAAGGTTCTATGCATCTTATCTTCATATTTCTACTTAACCCATGGCTCTTCTTCTCTGAAGGCTGTAGACTGTTCCACCCATTCTTTATTTTGTCTTTCCAGCTCTACTCTCTTAGCAATTAGTCTGGCCTTTTCTTTCTTAACCTCCTCTAATGTGGTAAAATTTGATGGTGTAGGGGAAGGAGGATAAGTGATAATGGGACTTGATGAGGATGGCTGGTGAGGGTCCTGTGTAATCCTCCTTTGAGGCACAACTTGAGATGTTTTCCTTCCCTCTAGGAATGCAATCCTATCATCCTTTTGCATATTTTTTACCCTCTCATAAATGTAATCTTTTAGAACAACTTCATACTTATGGGTTAAGCTCTTGAAAGAATCTTCTTTCTTCTCAGATACCTTCAAACTTAATCTAGCAGTTTGCATAGTGAGGTTAGCTGCCTCTACCCATGAACTATCAGAAACTCTTTTAATTATGTGGCTGCCTGCACTCTCAGCCTAATCATCTTCATTTTTTCTCCTTTTATCTTTCCTCTTCAAGGACCATATTTCCAGTGTTGCATGATTCTCACTAAATTGGGCACCAATTAATGTCCCACCAATGTGCAATGCTTTGGCTTCCTTTCTCATAGCATCAAACATAATGGCATTAGCCAAATCCCACTGGGGTAAGATAAGGAATCCTTTCTTCTTCACTAACTCCCTAACCTCTTCAGGGGTTATCTTATCAAACTTGCTCATTAGTTCTTGTTTGACTTCCTTCTCAATGTCTTCTTTGCTCTGGTTTGGCTGAACTTCTTGCAACTTGTGACATTTATCCTTGAACTCATCAATATGGGTTCTTCGTAAGAATTGAATGAAGGCTCTTTCCTTAAAAAAAATATCATCAGATAGAAATTCTTCACTGGCTTGTTTGGTTATAGGGTCCAGCTCCTTTCCTGCATACTCTGCTCTTGTAAGATCTAGAGATGCATGTCTAGGTGCCTCTAACACTCCCTCTTGTAGCTCTTGGGCTCTAACAAAAACCTGCCCTGTATTTCCCATTTGGACCAATTTCTCTACAATATCTTGGTCATCCATTTGCAGAGGGGACTGAGAAGGAGAGTATTCATCACTTGCTTATTATTTTCCCTCCACCTTTTGTCTCTTTGGAGATGGCAATTTTTGAGTACTGGTATCTGCTGACCTCTTTCCTTTTAAATTAGATATTTTCTTAATCTTGGGAATAATTGTACTATACCCTCTTCATTTATAGACCACATAATTTGTAGGTGGGACTACCCTTCCCTATGTAATTCTACTCAGAATATCCTTAGCTTTTCCTGGCTTAGTCTCCATTACTTTTTTTTATTCTTGTTAAGAGTCTGCATTATATCTTCAAAAATTGTCATCAGAGACTCAATCTTCTTGGCCCAGGGTGAAAATACCTTCAAAGGATCATAAGACCTGTCAAAATTTTCAACAAAATCCAAAGATTTATTGTACACCAACCACTTTTCTTTCATGACTTCTTGATCATTTAGATCAAACACATTCCTTATGATGTCCTTTGGAAAATTGAATTGGTGATCAAGTGCCAGGCACTTGGTCCTATTCTTGAAAATGTCCACAATGAAACCTTCATTGTCTGCACACCTTGAGACAAATGTTTCAAGATGGTATGGCTCAAAACATTTGTCAAATTATGTCCATCCCCCCTTTGTGATGATGAAGTGATGGGCTCTGGTGAGGGTAGGGAAAATACTTCCCTTCATCTTGTTTATTAAGGCTTCTTCCTGCAATCCACCCATTTGCCTCAGAATTTCTACTATACCTATCTTCAATGACACTCTGTAAGGCAGAACATTTGGGGTTCCCCTGAATCCATAAACTCTGGTAACTGTAGAGACAGTGTAAAAAAAGAGATCTCCCTAATTGTCAACAATTTTTAATTATGGGGCATACTCCATAGGTCTTAATAATATCATCATGTCTATGTGGATTCTAGGGTTTTGCTTGCATAATAGTGATTTAAGCCTAGTAGGGAAAACCCTATCAAAATTTACATAGCTGGCTTCTTTTCTATCCCAAGACAAATCAGCACTCCACAGCTGAATAGGAAAATCCTCATCATCCTGGAACTTAGTGAGGTCCATTTCTTCTTCAAAGACATCAGCACTATTGAAAAAAATCATGTGCATCATTAGAGAATATAACCCCATTGGCTTGAGGATATTTTTATCTTTGATACCTATTAAACCCTCATGCATTAGCTCAACAATGTAGGAAGCATAATCAAAAACTACTGATAGATGGTGATGAAAAATCTAAACAACCATAAGCATTATGTGAATAGTCATTGTTGCTTCTTCTTTTTCTCCTAGCACAAGGCACATGGCACTATACATTTTTCTAGCCTTACTATTGAAATAGTCTAGTTTGAATGGCTCTGGTGTATTTGTGCCCACAATAATCAAATCTCCTATTTTGCTGAAGTATCCATTCAAAGCCTCATTCCTATAGTACTCCTTCTGAGTCTGGTAGACTTGTTTAAAATAGTTGAATTCAATGTCATCCATTTGAATTGAAAGGTCACTTAATTTGAATATCTTTATGATTTTATCAGCTGTGATAGGCAACAACACATTTCCCTCTATGTCTCTTAAAACCCTAGATACCTTGTCGTATGTATTTGCTATCAAAGTAAATAGGTCTATATCTATAAATACCCTGGGCTCTATCATTTTTCCCACATCAATATCCCATATATTGCAATCTAGGAAGGGAGCACTCCTCTGAATATAAGTAGTTTTAAACAAATTCAAACCATTTATGCTAGTCCTAGCATATTTTGCTCATCTACCCGTATCATACAATCCCTCCCCTACTCTAAAATGGGGATGTGTTGGAACTATATTTTTAATTTGGGTAGCATCACATGTGGACCCACTCAACTATTGTAGAAGGTGGTCTCTCACATTTCTATCCTTATATTATATCTTTCCAGAGAATTCAATCCTAGGGGCCATTTTCTTAACTAGGGCTTTTTTACGAGGATGATATTCAAATTTAAACAAGAATTCTGAGACCTTTTCAAGTTTCAAATTTCACTAAATGCATGAATTTTTGTTATATCACAATAGATTTACCCATTCTACAATTTGTTGTGAAGAACTCAATGTTATTGCAATTCTGATATTTGCTTGAATAATTTTGATGAATTATGGCAGCTTCAAGTTTAAGCAATGAATTATATGGCCTCAATCAAATCAGTCTTTCACATTTAATTGAACTAAAGTGGCCACACATTCTAGAATCAATTTGCCTGGTCTAAAACTCATGGCTTAACGGCTCACTGACAATCATTTTAAGAATTTTGAATCTCGACCGTAGATCTCCAACAACATCTCCTTCATTGGACAGCTCTCATCTTTTCCCAGAAACAACTATTCATCTGGGACACATGTTAGCATGAATTGATCGCTTAAATGCTAGATCTTGTTCACTTTTCCTCTAAGTGATCAAGTCAACCATCAGATTCATCTTAACTTCGCTGCAAGTTATTTCACCTTAAGTTTATTAACCATGGCTACAACATCATCCACTTGGACACGCGTCAACACGGCTTAATGGATTAATCGCTAGATCTCGCACACTTTTCCTTTAAGCCACTAAGCGAGCCATCCGATATTTTCAAACTTGCATCTTACTTAACATCATTTCTGCATTGTATAGGACTCACTTCCTTTGCCATGTGTCATCATGACTTAATCGCTTATCCATTAGATGTCGATCACTTTTCCTTTAAGAAATTAAGATGACCGTTAGATCTTTCTATACATGCTTTGTCTTTAATTCTTCCTTTACAAACTCAGCCAGACCCACTAGGACATGTGTTGCTCAGACTTAATTTCTTAAAGGATTGATCTTGATCATGTTGGGATCAAGCGATTACGTCTACCATCTGATGATAATACATCTACCCACTATTTAACTAAGATCCTTTTTTACCATTGAACCCACCAAAGACACGCATCAACATATCTTAATGTCTTAATCGGTAGATCTCGAGCACTTTAGGAATAAGCCATTAAGTAGGTTGTTAGATCCAAATACACTTTCTTGATAGATAATGGATTTAATTAAAACACTTTCAGACTTTGGACTTGGGCAATAATACAGGACCACGGGGTTAGGATACTGACAACTTAATAAACATGAACATTTTAAAAGGAACCCATTCGAGACATGACCTTAAGTGATAAAAAGTAACATGAAATTAGAAATATTTTCAACGCTTACGGTTTTAGAACCAAAATTTATACTCTGAAATATGAAACAAGGATTTTTTCAAGTATTCTTCACAAGACACTTTGTAAAAATAGACCAGGGACTTATTGTTTGAAATTTTTTGAATAGACCTAACACCAGTGAAGACTATACATTTTCCTGTTGTTGTTGTTGTTCTCCTTCTACCCATTTCCTTTTTGGGAATGTCAATGATTGAGTGTTAGGGTCTAATGACCTTTTCCCCATTGAATCTAGGGTCTTCTCATCTTTTGGCAAGCCTGTACTATACCCTCTCCTTTGGTATACCATATATTTCCCCAGGGGGATATTTCTAATAGGAACTATCCTTCTCATCATTGCTTTGGCTCTTTCTGGTTCTATTTGTAAGATGTTATCCCTTTTCTGATTTAATGCCTGCATGATGTCTTCAAACACCTCCATTAAAGATTCCATCTTTTTATCCCAAGGCTGAAAATATTTTAATGGGTCATACAACTTATCTAAGTGTTGCACAAATTCTAGGCTCTTCTTATGTGCTAGACATTTTTCCTTTTTTATCTCCTACTCTATCAGATCAAATTCATTTCTGATCACATCTTCAGGAAAGTTAAATTGATGGTTCAGTACTAGGCATCTTGTTTTCTCCCTGAACATATCTTTAATGAAAGATTCTAGATAAGAACATCGTGATACTGCAGTATTCAAATGATAAGGGGCCATATATGTTTCTAGGTATTTCCACTCTCCCTTTGTAATAATAAATTGATGGGTAGCTGTGATTGTGGGAAAGATGGTTCCTTTCCCTCTTCCTGTTAATGCTTCCTCCTACAAACCTCCAATTTTCCTTATTATATCTTCCAATCCTAGGTTAAAATGCACTTTTTAAGGTAATATATTAGGGATTCCCCTGAAGCCATAAATTTTGAATACTGTCGATACTGGATAAAGAATAACATATCCCTAATTATGCATTGTTTTTAGTTCCCGACTATATTCCTTAGGCCTCAATAGTTGTAAAAGTGTCAAAGGCATTCTAGGATCATCAGTCAACAATAATGCCCTAATTCTAGCAGAAAAACATCTATCAAAAGTAATATAACTTGCTTCTTTGTTATCTCATGACATGTCTACATTCCATAACTGTACTGGCATATCCTCGCCATCTTTGACTTTTTTCAATTCCATCTCCTTTTCAAAGTAATCTGCCCCTTTGAATATAAACATGTGCATCAGTAGGGAGTACCATGAAAAAGGCTTAGTCACCTTTTTATCCTGGATTCCTATTAAACCTTCATGTATTAGGTTTGTAATATTTGGAGAAAAATAAAAAATTATTGCCAAATGAGGATGCAAAATATGTACCATCATGAACATATAGTGGATGGGAATTTCTATTTCTTCATCACCACCATAGATTTGACACAAAGTCCTATATACTCCTCTGGCCTTCGGGGTAACGTAATCCAATTTGAAAGGTTCCTTGGTATTTGGCTCTACCATGATCAAATCCCCAATTTTGTTAAAATATTCCTTTAAGTTTTCACTTCTCAAATAATTCCTCTGGGCTTGATACACTACTATAAACTCTTTGAAATCAATTTTGTCCATAGGGGTATCCTCATCACTCAACTTAAAGACCTCCCTTATTTCCTCTACATTTATAATGACTATAATGTGTCCATCCTTCTCTCTGACCACCCTAGTGATTTTGTCATATTTGTCAGCTATATGCATAAGCATGTCTATATCCATGAAAACCCCAGGCTCCACTAATTTTCCCACATCAAATTGCCATACATTACTATTCTGGGCATAAGCATTCCTCTGGATGAAAACTACCTTGAATAGAGCAAGACCAGTCATTCCCATACTTGCATCCCTAGCCCACTATCCTAAATCATACAAACCTTCACCAATTTTTAAACATGGACTCTTAGGGACCATTTCTTTAATTTTTCTTGAATCATTGGCTAACCTAGTCAATTGTTGTAACATGTCATCACATACATTTCTTACTTTGTAATCTATTTTACCCTTAAATTTTGTCCTAGGTGGCATCTTGAAATTAGGATCTTTATAAATTTAATGATTCAACAATTTTGATAACAAAATCCAATTACTACAAGCCCTAATATTTCTTCATAATTTAGAATTCAGAAAGACTTGCAATAGAAATTTACCCATTTTGCAAATAGCTTGGGAGTTAGAACGCGATCACTACAGCTTTGTTTCGCTCCACAAAATTGACAATTATTCCAAGTAAGAATTGAATGATTGATCACATAGCAATCCCATCACTTTTGAGAATTAAATTATTAGTGTGGAAAACACACATTTTCCATTACTATTTCTGAGCTCAAATATCATGGCTAACAGTTTAGAACTATTAAATTAACTCCTTTGAAACATGACCGTCGATCCTGACAACTTTCCTTCGCATCGGATGATGCACAACAAGTATTTTAAACTATTCATCTCTTCAGACATGTTTCAAAATGGTGCATTCCCTCTAAGATTATACTTTAGGCACTTTCAATCTAAGGCATTAGGCCCACCGTTAGATCTTTCTGAAGATGCTCACACTTTATCTTACTTTACATTGATAGAGGGTCCCAACACTTAGGACATGCATCATCACGATGCATTCCCTTAATGGTTATTGACCTATCACTTTATTCTCTAGGATTTACACCATCCATCCTCTCTTTTATGATCCTCACTGCATTTAACCAAATTTATGACCAGCGGCTTTGATTTGCAGGGACACATGGTAGCACCTTGCAATGCCTTAATGGCTAAAATCACATCATCTTTTATTGGAGGCTTTGTACCACCTTTCGGTTCCCAATTAACTTGTCAAGTATATTTACTCAACTAGCTTTCCATTAACCATGGTCTTCAACTTGCTTAGTTGGACACGTGTCATCACGACGCATTCCCTTAAAGGCTATTTCATGCGCATCTTTACCATAGGGCTTTGTGCAGTCTGTCAGATCAAATCTAACTTATACTCAATTTAACCTCATCTCTTTGATCATGCTTGGGCCCACTAAAGACATGCGTCATCATGGTGCATTCCCTTGAAGTTAATCCATCTACATCTTTGATTTTAAGGAAATGTGTGGTTCGTTAGATTAAAAAGCATTTGCGGTTATCCTTTGATTTGTATCTCAACTGTAGTCGGCTCTACCAAATACACATGGCATCACCGTGCGTTGCCTTAATGCTTAGATCTCAGTCATCTTCTCATCGTGGGAATGCACAAACTGTTGGATTAAAACAAACTTTCCCAAGATTTGACATAATATATTAAAAGAACTTACAAAGCCTTAGACTTAGGACATATTAAAGTGGTTAGAGATTTCTGAACTATTTAAAATAGACCCATTTAAAATATGATATAGTTGACACATGACTTAAGTGGAAAAAAGGTAATGCAAAATTATAATCCACTTCAACACTTAGGGTTTAAAGACCAAATTTACACTTTGAAACATGAAAGAAAAGGGTTTCAAGAATTCACATAAGAACCTTTTGCACAAACAGACCAAGGACTCATTGTTTTGAAAAAAAAAATACCAGACCTAACAGTGGCTCTTTTTGGGGATGAATACCTCCTGCAGGTGTTATAAGAATTCAGAATCTCAGGTGAAGTAGACCAACCTACTGGAAAACTAGACTAATCACACAACTGTAAAGAAAACTAAACTAAGACAGAAAGAACACACTTGTAGAAACACACTATATACATAATCCTAATGTTAATGGATGATTATACTTTAGGAGAAGTATAAGTTCAAGAGCTATTCATGAACTGGCAGTTCTAAAATGATTCCAGTAAGATCCTTTAATAAATAAGAATTTTGGCCATACCTCTCATGGACAATATAAGGTCTAAGCTAGATTTGTTCAAATTTTCCATGTTTTCCTTTAGCCTCTAATCAAGCATTCCACATCAGGACATAATCTCCCACATAAAATTGTCTTGAAACTTCCCTTTTGTCATACAATTTTTTTACCTACAATTGAAGCTTAGCATTCTTCACAAAAGCTTCCCTCCTAGCTTCATCCAATTCCACCAGGTCATCAATTCTCAATTGCATGTCACTATCAATATCATCATCATATATTTGATTAAAATTTTACATCTACATCAGATTATTTTGGGGCAGTCTTGCTTGGATCCCATAGACTAAATCAAAAGCTGCACATCCTATGGCTTTTTTAGATGTCACCCTATCTGCCAAGACAACCATTGTCATCTTTTAGTCCCATTCCTTCTTGTTTGTATCCATAACTCTTTTAATAATTTTAAGGAGGCTTTTGTTAGTGGACTCAGCTTGGCCATTCCCCTGTGGGTGGTAAGGATCAGAGTAAGATGTCTGAATAACATATTCAGCATAGAAATTGATATACTCTTCAGATTTGAAACACATGGCATTATATGATATTATCTTCTCTGGGCATCCAAATCTGGTGATTATCTTCTTTAATACAAAATCAATTAATACTTTACTGGTTTCTCTTTTAGTGGGGATTTCTTCAACCCACTTAGTAAAGTAGTTAGTAGCTAAAATGATCCATGCATGTCCTCTGTTGGAATTAGTAGCTATCTCTCCTATAAAATCAATACCTCATTGCTGAAAAGGGGCTTGAACTTCCACTGGTGTAAGGGGTACATTACCTGAGAATTTTAGCTTACCAAAGAAATGTTGGCAAGCATCACATTTTTTAACCAGTTGATGAGCATCTTTAAAGATACTTGGCCACCAGAATCCTTCTCTTAAAAACTTATGTGCAGTAGTACCACACACTCCATTATGAATTTCATGCAGGATCCTATCTGCTTGTTCTCTATCAACACATTTCAGTAGAATTCCTTCAGGGTTCCTCCACCATAGCTCATCTTTGATTAGAGAAAAATAGATTGCTTGTAACTTTAATGTCCTTTTCATATTCTCATTCATGCCCTATGGGTAGTTTATTCTTTGCAAATAATAAATAAAGTTGTTATACCAATCACAATGGTCAAGGTTACAGATGAAAGGTCTTTGTTCTTCCTCTAGGGTATTAATATGGTTTGGATCCAATTTTGTAGTAGCCATCAATTTGGCTAAACCCATCCCTCTAACCAAATTAGTGATTTGGATTTCTATATTAATCTCTTGAATCATATTTATCCATCTACATCTTTTTCCTGACACCTCTTGTTGAGTAAAGATATCCTTAACTGCTGCTGAGGGGACATAGGCTACTACAATAGCACCTATTAAATAACATCTAAAATATTTCATAGCCTTCACCAATGCATAGGCATGTTTCTTAGTTAGATCATATTTGAGCTCTGCAACATTTAATGATTTGCTAAAAAAGGCAATAGGTTGTTCAAATCCCTCTTCATTTTTCTGCAACACATCAGCAATAGTATGACAAGATGAAAATGAAAAAATATTCATAGGCTTTGAATAATCAGGATTTCTCAAGACAGGGGCATTTTGGATAGCTTTCTTAGTCTCTTGAAAATATTGGCTAGCCTCCCCATCCCATTCCATTTTTGCATTCTTCTTTAACATTTTTGAAATTGGCCTACTTTTCTCAGCAAAGTTTGTGACAAATTGTTGATGGGACTTTGTGACCGGTCTGCCAACAGAGTGTAAGTTGTCACCAGGTACCGGGGTACTGGCCAACTTTTCCTATAAAGGTGTTCTGGGGAATACATTATTTGGGCCTTCAAGCACGTGAGAGTCAGGTCTCGACAGTGCGGGAGCTAAGTTGGGAGTGTGAATGTTTTGTTCGGGGGGATAGCTGGTTTTCTTGGCTCGTCTTCTCCAGGCATTTCATTAGGTCGGGGCTTCCTATAAGCATTTGAATTATCAAACAAAATTCAAAAGATATGTCAAGGTTAGAGAGTATCCATTCTACCTATAGTTATGCAGATACATTTAAAACATCAACCATGCTCTAACATACTACACTAAATACTAAATGCATACAGAACCAGTTCATATGTATTCAATAGCAAGGGGAAAAGAGGTTGTTAATCTACTTAAAACATCAGAGCAAGGGACATCAGAAACATTCAGCACAAAAGAGTATTAACTCAGAGATCAGAACACCAACAAAAACATTGCAACAATCCTTCCTTCTTCATTAATGGTTTTCTAGTAACACTGGCGTATACATCAACAACTCCAAGGGAGCATCTATCTACCAAGAACTACTAAGAACTACTGAGCATTGAGCTCTGCAACTTCAAGAAATGAGAAGCTGAAATTCTACTACTATGGACTGCAAAATCATCAATTTTTCCGACCCTTGGAATGAGGTTAGACTTGTTATTTATACACAGGTTTGCCTAAAGTTAACCTAATCTAAATTTACACTCAATAATAAAATACAATTTTTGATGGCTGGTACTACCCGCACCACGTTACAATAACCTTGAAAAGAGTAGAGGTTTGAGAGATCAATAGAAGAAGACAAGAAAAGAGGTATGGAAGAATCGGCCTCGAGAAGAGAGTTAGAGGAAGAATAGAAGAAATCCAATCCCCTGAGGTTTGAGGCTACATGCCTCATCAATGTAAAAGTGTCTCACTATCTTTGATGCACCAGGTGTTTAATGCTAGAGCAATGCCTTGGGAAGACCACTTGTTAAAACTATCCCTCGAGCTGATGTGCCTTGCTAGGGTCATCGACTTTCTGAAACCCTTATTAACTACCTAATAATGACTGGTCAACTCCAGGGAACCTAGACATAGGTCATCAAAATAATACAAAATTGTTGGATCTGGGAGCTTGTGCTCAAAGAATAAAGAATATTCAAAATGTACCCTGCTGGTAAAAATCTCTGGAATTTGGAGAACCTTATTTCTCTTTAATGTTCTTAAATGCCTCCAAAACTTGGCTGATGCCATCCTCATCTATGGCCTTAATGCCATTCCACTGGCCCAGGATAGCTTCAAGCTTCTCCTCAACTTCGCCAGCCCCATTCCAGAATTCATTTACTATCTTTATGGCGTCGAGTCTGGAGCATCATCTTAGATAATCTTGATAGGCTTCCTCCATCAAAATCCCTAGTGGACTTATATGGGGACTCCATTAGCTCATCATACTTACTGAGGACATAATCCTTTGGGGTGCATGTTTCAGTGATGAAGGGGTTGACTTGAGACACCCTTACCACAAATGATTTAAATAGGCCCAAAGGATACAAGACTGTAGTTAATTTCTCTCTTAGGGCCTTAACTAGTTGCTTGCATACCTTGATCTTGAGGCTAAGTCTAGAGTAGTGGGCCTAGAGGAACTCAAATGATTCTTCCCCCAAAATTCCCACCTCTATGATGGCTTCTTCTCTAGTGTTGAAGACCTCATCCAACCCAGCTTTCCATCCTTCATATTTTTCTAAGTCTCCCTCCCATAAGATAGTGGAGACGTTCACCTGATTCAGGCTAATGTTGATCTAATAAAGATCCAGGAGTGATACCACTAAAAGTTTCCTTATGGCAACTACCTGCTTGGTAATCCACCCGTCCACAACCTAGGCCTTCTTCTTTATGGCCCTTAGAGTATCCACATCGCCCGGTGCAAGCGGTAATCCAAAGGTAGAAGCTTTCAGGTGGATATCGACTAGAGGCTGTGTGAGTTCTCTTAGAAGTCCAAGGAGATTCTCATTGTTTTCTCTTTCCTCCTTCAAATTTTGGGCTTGTTTATTATACTGGGCCTCTATTGCCTGGGTTGCCTCTCATAGCAGGTCCAATTCTCCCTACTTATCTCTCCTCCCTAGAGGCACCTCTATGATTGTATATTCTTCGGCCCTTACTATTGATGCCTCTGTATCTAGGGGAGGTATTGTGATTATTGCAACTGTACTTCCTTCTAGACCAGTCCAGAGGGTATGGACTATACAGGCCTTCCTGGGCTTCTTGGCCTCTGTAGTTTGGGCCATCATTTCGGCCAGGGAGAGTGGAACACCTATTGCAACTGCTAGGGCCCTCCTCTTTCTGGATTCCACCAGCCATTGGGGCAGCTGGGGCATCTTTCCTATCAAGGCCTAGGTATTGGGACTCCCTTTGGAGTCTAGCGGTGCATTCCCAGTATCTACAGTGTCATCGGGCTCTTTTTCATTTCCTTGCTCCTATTCCTACTCCTGCTCTCCAGAGGCCTAAGTATTTTCCACCCTGTTGGTGTCCTCTTTCATGGTTTCTAGGATTTCTTCTCTACCGGTATCAGCATCAGCTATATTTTTGGGGATTTCCCTATCCTTCTTTGCATCATGCAAATTAACATTCATATCTTCAGGGATTTTCCCCTCATCTTGCTACTATTTTTCTTCTTCTTCGGCATCTTTCGCCGAGATATCCTCCTCCATTAGAACATCTTCTGGAGGTGGCTAAGACATCTGGCCTAGGTTAAATTTTTTGGCCACTGTGATCACCTCAACGAATGTACTCCAGGGCAATCGGTCACCTGAAGTAACCAAAGGCATCTGGAGCATGACAAATGTGGGTACAGTTGATCTTGTGGGTCTAGTTTCCCTAATCATCAGTTGCTTGTCTACTATTTGTCTTGGTTATTTCTCAGTCTCCTAGACTGGTGTTTTCTTTTTCTCGGGCTCCTTTTATGCCTCTTCCCTGCCTTCCTTCTCTGTGGAAGCTTCTTCCTCTGGGATTTCCTTTTTCAGTGGGGATATCCTCTTTTTTGTGGGTGGCAATTTCCTCTACCGCGTGATCTATATCCCCATGTAGGTTCATGAGCTCATCCATCCCAAAGATATCATCAAAGAATTTTTGTAGGGGAGAGGTATCTAAAATGTCATTCAGTTCAGGGGAATCTGAACTGACATCTACTGGGGGAACATCAGGCATATCGGGGCCTACGACTGCACTTGTGGTGGGGTTCACCTTCTGCTTCTTCTTTCTTTGTAGTGGGGCCCTAACATCCAGAATATTTATAGACTCCACCTCGGTGAATATCTTGCTACTCATCAGTGTGGCCAATGACAGGGATTTGGTCGGGCAAGCAGATGCTACTAGAGTTGCGGGGAGGCGCTGTGATAGTTGTGGACTTATCTTTTGTCTTGTCAGCCTCGATGCCTCCATTTGTTCTTGTATCTGAGCGATTATGGGGAGAAAACCCTTGGGAGGCACTTGGGCTAGGGTATCTTCTTTCTCCTTCCCCTTTCTTGTGCTAGGTGCCATGTCTCTAGAGGTCAAAGCAGTCCTTCGAACAATTGGTCCTTTTTGAGTGCTCCTTGGACACACTCTCTCAAAATACTTGTGACTATTATCTATAATGGGGTGGCATACCACCTCAATTGTTAAATCCTCTAGGGTGGCCCAATCCACCAAAGGAAGATCTAATTTATCTAACCCCTACTCTTTATACAATGGGTCCTCTAGGGGCCCCTCATCTGAAAAACCCTTTGGGAAACCCTGAAGGTCGAGGGCTTTCATCAAGCCTTTGGACATCTGCAAATGATGACAAGCCCAGAGATCAAAGTTGTCCTGGCAATCTACTTAGAAATATTCAATATCATCTATGTGTGGTGGGGACGCCCAAGGAAGTTTCATTGCTATCTTTCCCAGCGGATCAAAATTGCTTCTGGTATGGTGGAATTCCACTAGTCTCAGACTCTTCAGTTGATTTTCTTCTTCCTTCACTACGGAAACTACAAGAATAGTTCCCATAAGAGATTGGGAATGAGACGTTGGTAACCTTCTTCAATATGAAGAGGGCATGCACCTCCACAATTTGTCTGCAGAATTCTAAAAGAATTATTCTATCCTCGATATTAAAGAAGCCAGTCACTGGAATATATGTGTGCTGCTAGAATTGAATAAAGTAATTTTCGTAAGTACTCACCAGGTTCATCACCTCTTGTGATAACCGGTATCCAGAGTCTCGAGTAAGTATCAAAATATTCTGGTAAATGAACGCATCATTTACCCTACAAAAATTTGGGAAACTAAGTTCCCACTGGACCTAGGGATAATGATCCCATGGCATCAACTTGTCAGGCCCATTCCCAAGAACGCCCATTGTCTGCAAATCCTAAAAGGGAGGTCTCTGTTGGGCCAGTGCCCATAGTACATAGGATGTCATGTGGAACTTTGAGGTCCAGAGGACACCCTTTAGCTGTGTGTCTACATGGTTGGCAATGTTGGCCACCCAATTGAAGGTCTGACTATGGGTGGTGATGTAGTAGAGAAATTAATACATCCATGTTGAGAAATCCAAGGCATGGAGCTCTCCAAAGAGCTTGCATAGAAATATAATGCCTGCTTGGATACATTCTTTAAAATCCCCGTGGGGAATCTCTAGCTTCATCTTTTTATAGTCCCTTCTCAGGGACTTTAACCAGTGAGTGTTGTGATGTTTCCGGGAGAGAAGGGAAGCTTCTTCAAACTCCTTTAATGACATGGACTAGGAGAGAAAAATGGCTCCCTTAAATTGAGGGATCCCCATCCCTGAAGCAAAATTAGCCGCATCCAGATTGATGATAGTCACTGGATAGTGTAGCGGTTGAAGATCGATGAGCAAAACAACCTGAGCATTTCTAGTTGGATTATTAGCTCTGGTTCTTGCACCGAGGAGGAAAACTTGTGTAATCACCTAAAAATGGTCACCTAAACCCTAGACCCCCAATCTCAACAATTAATCAAGAAACCCTAAACTTGATTATTCTAAGTCCTAAATCAAACAGGCAATTCATTGAATTCAAACTAATCTGACCTAAACCCTAGGTGCAAATCAATCATCATACTTGATTAATTAATTAATTCCTAAAATCATAATACATTGGCAAATAAACCTTATGTTAATTATTTAATTAATATTCTGACATATTAATTAAATAAAATTACAAAATTGTCAATTAAATCAAAAAGGAATTAAATTAATTATAAAAACATAAATGTGCATTCAAAATGAATTAATTTATTAAAAATGCATATGACATCATCAAATTCAGTTGATTGAGTATCAGAATGGAAATAATCTAGTTCCACTTAGTTAACTGATTCTCTATTGTTTATCATTTTGGAAACATTTTAGTTAACTGTGAACTGATTTTGGAAGTTTCCAAAATAACTGATCAATCAGTTTAGTCAACTGACTCTCTCAACCAATCAAATCACTTGCACATGGATTTTGCTTCTTCAATCGAATCTGAGCCACTCTTTTTGTTCGATCTCAACCATCGATTCGAGAGAGATTTCTATAAAAGAGAAACTCTTTTCCTTCACAAAGGATCCTAATCTTTTATCTAATGTTATTATGTTGCATTTTTGTCTTATCTTTCTTGCATTCTTAGCATTTATTTAATATTATTGTATACTTTTATTCAAGCATGCAAACATAAGTTTAGAGCACACTTTCAATTTGGGTTTAAAACTGAATATTAAACATTTCAATTTGGTGCTCTAAAACTAAATCATAACTAGCTTGGATTAACAAAAAATTTGCATTTGCATTTGCATTTAGTTTATTCAATCATATAGCTCTAAATCCTTTGTTTAGGTCTTCGGTGTAGTCACTGAGCTTGCAATGACCTGAGAGTAAGCTCATACTCCTGCCTTCTAGAAGGCAAAAGGTTGACTCTTCTAGACATGCAAGGTGAATGAATCAATATTCATTCCTGTATGCAACTAAAGAACAATGACCATGTTGAAGTTTTTTTCTAATTAATAAGGCTACTTTTAGCATGCACATTTCTGGCGCCCACTGTGGGGCTCGAACCCACGACCATAAGGTTAATTTTTGTGAGTTTTATGATAAATTTCTGGGTTATTTTTATAGAAATCTGACTGATGTTTTTATTGGTATGTGCACTTATGACATGATAAAGATCTAAAATTTATATTTATGGAAATTTATTTGAGTTGGCTTTCAGATGCCATTGGTTTGAATTAATTTTGTTTGGATTTACAAAAGTTATGGTCATTTTAGTGCAGACTAGTCAAACCTGATTTTCTAGAAATCTGACAGATGTTTTTATTGGTACATACACATATGATGTGATATAGATCCAAAATTTATATTTATGGAAATATATTTGAGTTATCTTTCAGATTCCATTGGTTTTAATTAATTTTGTTTGGATTTGTAAAAGTTATGGTCATTTTAGTGTAGACTAGTCAAACTTGATTTTCCAGAAATTCAAGTGATATTTTTATTGGTATGTACACATATGAAATGATACAGATCCAAAATTTATATTTTTGATAAGGTATTTGAGTTAGCTTTCATTTTCCGCTTGTTTGAATTAATTTCATTTGGATTTTTAAAAGTTATTATTGATTTAGTGAAGACTGGTCAGAACCTAATGTTTATGACAATAGGTTTTTTGATTATCAAATGATATATTATCTTTGACTAACCTGATTTTCTAACACGTGGGATTGACAAGCTGTGTGTTTTGTTTTTTTATAGATTTTTATAACAGTGGTTGGCATGTGCAAGAATAGGTAAGGTTTTTATAACAGTAGTTTGCAGGACGCTAAAAAAGAAGACTAAAACAAAAACTACTCACAAATTGGTTTTGCAAGTTGTCTATGATTGGTAGAATGCAAAACATTGTGCTTGCATCTTGTTTTTGATATCTTAAAATAGGAACCCACATGCAAGAACTCTTAAAATGAACATTTGTTTGATGTTTTGGGAATGACAATGATGTCAGGAAACTATGCTCTCGCCCTTTTGGGATGATCAAAAATCTACAAACATTATTGTACTTTTCTTATTCTGCTTGAAGTGTCTTTTAATTTTGTAAACCCAAGGAATTGCATGGACGTATCCTCTCCCCTTGCCTCTGCGGATCTTGGGTGTAAGAGAAATCTGTACAAATTCTTTCGTGTGGCTACCTCCCGAGTGCTTTAATAGAGCCGTTGAGAGTGGATTGCCAAACCGATAATAGGCTAAAGCTAGGCCCTTCCAAAATGGTATACAAAAAATTCCATTGTGATTAGTCTCACAATGGACAGGCATGAATTTGTTGTGGCAAACAAAATCTCCTCTAGTACCCTAGTGGTGCGTTAAAGTCGCTACATTGTTAAGGTGAAAACCTTGCTTTGAAAGGATTGGGAGAGCCCCCTTAATTGGGAATATGACTTGATCACAACCACCTGAATGGATGTCCTTACTATAAACATTGTTCTAGTATCCAAAATCCCTCTATATGTTGGCATGGAAGGTCAGAGACCGACTAAGACGTCCCATACTTTCACGACTCTTAGTAGAGACAACAGTCCCTTGGGAAGTGATTACCCTTGGGATTCGAAGCTTGGTGTGCCTAAGAAGTGAGTGCATATGTAAGGAGGAGCTTGTGCCTCCAAGCTTCTAAGTTGTTCACTATGAGTAGGTGTGGCTAAACTTCGGTTCAAGTGGAAATTCAATAGATATTACTTTGGCTATCCTAGGATTGTGGTGTGTCTGTTATTTTTTTAACAACAAACAATCTTCTTGATGTGTCTGGTGTGAGTGTTCACTGAAACAACAACAAAAATCAAACAACCTAGAAAACTATACACTTTGGATACTTTTATGTCATATCTCATCTGAAACATTGAATCAATCATTCAGATTCAAAATCTACACTTCTAGGTGTTAGCTGTCAACTCTTGTCTGAGTTTTTGCATCTGATATCAAACTCTAGAAATCTATCAACTTGCTATCTGAATTTCTCTTCTTCTATGAAGGTTCTATTTGAATTTTCACAAATCTGTGTTTTCATCAACATCATCTACTAGTCTATCTTTGACTACAATCTGTTGATAGTCTGACTCATTGTTGTCTTGAAATCTGATTTTGTTGTGCTAGTCCAAGTGACTTGTTACTTTAATCATTTTGTCTGCACTGTCCTTATCCTGAGTTGTGAAAGAAGTTTTGTTAACCTTGACTCAAGATTAGAGTCATTGCTTCTCTCTCTCAGTTGGATTTTATCTCCTTTGTCCTTTGGTCTTGGACTTAATTAGCACTTTAGATATCACTTCAGCACTTGATAGTCAATCAACTAATTCATTATACCTCCTCTTCAATCTTATAAGCAAGTGCATCAACCCAATCTTACAATGTCTAAAAGAAAATGGGCTAAACCTTATGGTCCTAACAATGCGCAAGAAGATATTCTTATGATAGCTTTATCAAAACAACTTCAAACTATGCAATCTAAAATCCAAGAATTAAAGGGGGAAAAGGATACACAATCCAACAAATCCTCATCAAGCTCAATCTATCCTTTTCTATTTGATCATTATCAAGCGAGTGGCTCCAAATCCCTAAAATCCATTGAAAACACCATGAAGTCTTCCTCCAAAGGGATTAGTAACATCATAAAAGAAAAACCTTGGGTTAAATGCATGAGAGACTTCACTCCTTTGGGGCAATCTTATGAATCTGCATTGAAAGGACTTCTTGAGAATGACCTCATCACATTACCTCAAGCCACATCATGTGGACAAAGATTCTTGAGTAACTATTGTGCATATCATCAACATAATGAGCATAAAACTTCATCTTGCATGGTGTTGAAACATAAAATCCAAGATCTCATAGATGGTGGCATAATCAAAGTTGAAAATCCTAATGATTCATCTACTCTTGAGCATGATCAATATCAAGAATCCATGTCTAGCAATGGTTCACATATCACATCTTCTTCGTCCACCATTCCTCCATCTCCTAAATCTTCAAGACCAGCCACACCAACTACATCAAGAATTGAGCCTAATGATGACTATGTCTACCCTCAAGGACTATCTCTAAAAGAGATCCAAGCTAATCAGCATACAACTACAAGTCTTTCTCAGGCTTCAAAGATCATCGACCCAAACCTTCCATGTGCTTCAATGCTTATAATGAATATTGAAAATGATTGTCCATCGGCGTGTCAAGAATCCCATATGTAGATCAAAACTCCTACCTCATCCTTAGAAGTGGCTCCATGTCAAGAGGATAATCTAAAGTGTGAAGAAATACATATAACTAATGATCAAGATAAAGATACCATCCATCCTTACCCAATGGTTGACCAAAGTCACATATCTCAAGAGTCTCATGATGATTGTATCATCCCCTTCCATTTCTTCCAAGAACATAGCTCTCCATCTTCCAAGCAAGATCAAGATATCCTTTCTGGCATCTCTAATGGGCCTATTGAAAATCAAGAGAAAGGTACCCTTTGTACACCATCTAAAAGTCCTTGTCAAGATTAGAGTATCCCATCATCTCCTTGTCATGCTCCTCCATATCCACCTCAAGAAAACATCATTCCTCTAAATCCCTTACAGAAAAATAAACCCACTCAAGCTTCAGCTGCTCTTATCAAAATTGCTCCTATCAAGGCTATTCATGCTCCTATTGATATAAAGATGAATTCAAAAGATAAGAGCCTTGGGAATGCAGCTCACTCTAAAGAAGTTGATATCCCTTCCACACCTTATATCCCTCCATTCAAATGTATACATCATCCTTCTCCATCTTCCAAATCCATCATTGGTCCCTATATCCTGAAGATAAATCCGTCAAACCTTCCATCTATATAGGGTCCTTATATCCCTTCATCCACTTATCCTATCTCTTATCAAGATCAACAAAGACATACATCCTTGAAATCTCATTATCAACCAATCCATATGAACCATTTATATCAGTCATATTCATCCACATTCCCCAAGTCTTTTGGAAGCAATATGGATGCGCAATGAAGAAATCAGAAATCAAAGAATCCACTCACATATGAAGACCACTATGTCCCATCTAATCGACATGTGACTACAAAGAAAAATGAAATATTCAAGAGACCACAAAGGTCTACTGAGAAAAGAATAATGTCAAAGAAAGTATGGGTTCCTAAATCCATCATGGAAGAATTGCGTTCTAAATCCAAACAAAGAATAATATCAAAGCAAATATGGGTTCCTAAATCCATCATGGAAGAATTGCGTTCTAAGTCCAAGCAAAGAATAATATCAAAGCAAATATGGGTTCCTAAATCCATCATGGAAGAATTGCATTCTAAGTCCAAGCAAAGAATAATATCAAATAAAATATGTGTTCCTAAATCCATCATGGATGAATTGCATTCTACATCATCCAAAAGCAAAGGAAAATCAAAAGCTACATGGATTCCTCGGTCTCTTCTAAAGGACTTAGATAAAAAAATAAAATCAAAATCTATGTGGATTCCCAAGTCTCTCTTAAAAGGCTTGAACAAAAAGGAAAAGTTGGAGTTGGCATCCAAGCTTCCAAAGTCTTCCACTTCATCTTTAGCTAAACATCCCCCATCTTCTAACTCTATTTTTGGTCCTCATGTCCCAAAATCCATTACCTTGAATACTTCATCCATATTGGGTCCTCGCTTACCAAGATCGATTTACACTCATCCATCAAAGTCTCAAGCTATTCCATTCACTTTTCCTCCATTTGTCCACTACCCTTCAAGGGGTATGTCAATGTTGATCTCATCACCTTTTCCATAACCTACCTACTACCCATCCATCCCATATCATTCTATTCCTCTTATCCAATCCATCACATAAATCCTTTCCTACCATGTCCCTTATGCTCCATGCCATCTTCTCTATCATCACCCTATCAACATCTTTGCGCATACTTTCAGTGACCTTGGGCTATCATAGCATATCCTTCAAAGGAGCACTATCTAAAGAGTAGAAGCTTAATTTCCTCCATAAAATCAAAAATAAAATAAAAAAATGAAAAAAGTACCTTTGTGAAAACCTGGTAAATAAGCACCTCGGTAGCAAAAGTAAAGATAAATAAATCTGTCCTATGGTGAAAACCACTTCTTGTGGCACCTTGGATAAGTACCATGATGAAAACTTGGGAAATAGGTACCATGGTAGCAAAAATAGAATCTCAGCCAAGAAGGTGAAAACTTGGTAAATAGGCACCTCTTGTACTCATCACTCCATCTATCAATGCTCAGTCTTGGCAATCCTTTTCTTCTGTTTGTACATATCTTTCAGTCACTTTTGTGACACTTTGGTTCTTCTAAGAACCCTCCTGGCTTGAACCCAATCCAGAGTCATAACCTGGGGGAAATCAAATCATATTTGTCCTTGCAGTATGAGTCAGGTCAATTATTGTTGTTTTCTACTAGGGGCATGGGTCCTCAATTTGATCACATCTTTGGTTTACACCAGCATCATTAATCTTGTCATTTCTGAAGGACAACTCACTACTAACACAAACAGGTGTTTCTCAACACCACAATCAATAGTGTTTCTTAACACTATCTTTGGCCACATTTGTGTTTCTTAACACACATTGGATATCGCACACGTAAACAACAGATCGATAGCAATCAAACACAAAGCACTCACAAGCATAGCAGTGTTTCTCAACACCTTATACATATACACATCTGAATACTTTGAACTTGGAAAGTATGCTGAACTTTTATCTGTATGTTGCCTATTCTCATTGATTTTGCTAATCTTTTCTTTGTCTACTTCTTGTTGGTGTGGTCCCGATGATCTAGAAATGTCAAATAAACTGGGTGTATGTGGTAAGAGCTCCAACATTAAGGAAAAAAAGCCTCACATCCCTCGATTATCTTTATTTTTATGCCAAGGTGAGGTCAGAACTGTCTCCTTGACTGTTATTGCTCTATTTTTTTACACAAGCGCTCACTCATGGTTATCTTGGCTTTGAATGCCTCGATATTGGTGTACTCTTACAACATCAACTAGAAACAACATTCAGGTCATCTTGGCTGTTGTGCCTCGATGCTTACATTAGTTTCCCATATCTTATCTGATGAAAGTCATATTCATATTCTTATGGTCGCAGTGGTACCAGTAATAATTATATTGACTCCGATGTTCCAAAAATGCTCAATGATGAAAATTTTCAAAGCTAAAGGTCAGTGACTACACCTTAGGTTGCATTCATGTTAGCCTTACATCTACATCTGCATCTGCATGGTGATGAAATCAGCATAATAACTTTATCTCTATCCAATGTGAAGGATCTGAGATTCTAATCGATCAATCTCCTCATCGTCAAGTGGTCATGACATCCTTTGCTAAATCAACTATCTTGATTCTATTTTCAGGATTGAAATCAAAATCTGAATTTGACCACTTGCACAACCAATAGAAATCTCTCATGCCTTTCTTCTAATCAATCCATGTATCTTACTTATTGGTCAATCTCGGTCAAACAAGACCTCTCATCAAGTACATATTTTCTCCTAACTACGTGGGACCTCTTTCTAATAAAATCAATTTTTTCCTAAATTTTCTAATGAATTGAATTAGTTCTCATCACTGGGGCACCTAGCCATATCTTGATTTCACTCCTGAGGAGGTAGGATCAGGACATCAACATTCCAGTGATCACATCCTCAATCAAAACCCCGTCACTTAGGGCATCTTAGCTTCATCGCATCAAATCAAGTTGAGATCATCTTAAATCAAAGGCAACCTAATCAATGATCTTATACAGTGGTGACTACACTCGAAACCAGACAAGATCGGTCTTATATGGGCTATTCATTAGTGAAACTAGATACATTGATCAAATTGGCTTCATTGCTTCAAATCAAGTCAATTTGCTTGCCAATCAAATCTCTTAATGGTAATCAGTTTCATTGCTTCAAAACAAACTGGTTATTCGTTCAAACCAATCAAAAAGGTTTAAGAGTTCCTAACAAATGTTCAGTTTCATCACTTCAAATCAAACTGAGCACTATGTTTTATATCTTTTGATCGATCTTCATCCAATCAAGCTCGAAGTCGGTCTTCTTTTTCAAAAGAATGGTTTCATCGCTTCAAATCAAACTATTCTAGGTCTTCTCACTAACAAGTCTTTGAATCAATGTTCTAATCACACATCAATTCAAAGAGGGGCAAATGTAATCACCTAAAAATGGTCACCTAAACCCTAGACCCCCAATCTCAACAATTAATCAAGAAACCCTAATCTTGATTATTCTAAGTCCTAAATCAAATAGGCAATTCATCAAATTCAAACTGATCTGACCTAAACCCTAGGTCCTATTCAATCATCATACTTGATTAATTAATTAATTCCTAAAATCATAATACTTTGGCAAATAAACCTTATGTTAATTATTTAATTGATATTCTGACATATTAATTAAATAAAATTATGAAATTGTCATTTAAATCAAAAAGAAATTAAATTAATTATAGAAACATAAATGTGCATCCAAAATGAATTAATTTATTAAAAATGTATATGACATCATCAAATTCAGTTGATTGATTATCAAAATGGAAACAATCTAGTTCCACTTAGTTAACTGATTCTTCACTATTTATCATTTTGGAAACATTTAAGTTAACCATGAACTGATTTTGGAAGTTTCCATAATAACTGATCAATCAGTTCAGTCATCTGACTCTCTCGACCAATTGAATCACTTGCACATGGATTGTGCTTCTTCAATTGAATCTGAGCCACTCTTTTTGTTCGATCTTGACCATCGATTCGAGAGAGATTTCTATAAAAGATAAACTCTTTTCCTTCACAAAGGATCCTAATCTTTTATCTAATGTTATTATGCTACATTTTTGTCTTATATTTCTTGCATTCTTAGCATTTATTTAATATTATTGTTTACTTTTATTCAAGGATGCAAACATAAGTTTAGAGCACACTTTTAATTTGGGTTTAAAACTGAATATTAAACATTTCAATTTGGTGCTCTAAAACTGAATCATAACTAGCTTTGATTAATAGAAAATCTGCATTTGCATTTGCATTTAGTTTAATCAATCATATAGCTCTAAATCCTTTGTTTAGGCCTTCGGTGTAGTCACTGAGCTTGCAATGACCTAAGAGCAAGCTCATACTCCTGCCTTCTAGAAGGCAACAGGTTGACTCTTTCTGACATGCAGGGTGAATGAATCAATATTCATTCCTGTATGCAACTAAAGAACAATGACCATGTTGAAGTGTTTTTCTAATTAAGAAGGCCACTTTTAGCATGCACAACTTGTAGCTTTCATAATCTCAGAGGAAGCCATGTGTTTTTCCATATTGTCTCTGGCAGTCCTCTTTTTTTATATGGTTTGGACCAAGCCCTGCATTTTAACCCAGTATTTTGGCTTTGTGTCTATTATTTCTTGCAACTTAGATTTCACCTTGGACCCCACGAGAACACCCTCCCTTGGGTACTTATAGGTCAGTGGCAATTTTGCCAGCATCTTTTTGGCCTTAGTTTTTTTAGCTGCCTGAGTGGAGGTAGTTGGCAGCTCCTGGCTACCAGGAGGAGCGATCACTTCTGACATTTTGATCAATCTATCTACAACCTGCAAGACAGGAGAACTGTCAATACATAATGTGATAAAAATAACATTTTTTGGGACTCTGGGGAATTCACCACCATTTCGCACCTCCAAAAAAAATGTCAGCATGCATCAAAAATCTTGGAATATTAAAGCTAACAAGGATCCAATTTTGATTAACACCCAGTGCTCTAGGACATTGGGTTAGGTGAAAAAATGGAATGAAGACCCAAGGGCTTCTCAGCACCTGGAGTATGAAAGAATAAGTCATTGTCAACGTGACCGGCAGTGAGCCATACTTGGCTGACATGGGTCATCACGTGGCCACGCAATAGACGGTGTAAAGGTGTTAATGGTGACAAGTGGGATGATATGGGGGAAGAAAATGCCAGATGAGATGGGTATTTGAATGCTCATTCATGGGAAATTAATCCCTCCATTAAGACAACATGATAGAGGTGAGAGAAAATTGCCATGGCTCAAACCAGCGAGGTGCCAAGTTTGAACCGTGGCGAATACCTCTCTAACGAGCTCGACAATTTAGTTTGGACATGGTGGAGCATGACAAGCTCGACACAAATAAAAGGATATACATGGGATATACATCAAATATATAGAGGGCCAAAGCACAACTCACAGGCCGACAAGAACAAATGGATATATATAGTTATAAATAGGAAATTACACCATGTACAGAACATACTGAAACAATTCCACTATTCTACAAAATATGTACAAACATCTACATTAAACTACAACTGCATAGAGGGCAGACAACCCTCTAGCAGAGCCAACCCACCAATGGGAGGCGATAGAAAAGCAAACACAAAGATGTGGCAAAATGAAAATAGAACAAAAACAAGCGAGACAAAAACAAGAACCAGAAAACCAGAAACCAGAGAGAAAAGAGTCGAATGCCTTCTTGGTAACATGGGGAATGTGAGAAAGATGATCATGGGAGGCACTCTACAACAAGTTAACCTTCGAGTAACCATGAAAAAGCATTGAAAATCACTACTAATCAATCACTAAGCATGGGGAGAAAAATGTTGTTTAAGTTTCCTTAATCACCTTTGAATCGCTCTAATTTCTCTAAGTGTTTGATCATGGTAAATGTTAAAGTGACTGGTAACTTCTATTTATACACTTAGGGTAAAAATATGTTGATTTCTCTCTGCAAACTCTGGAATAAGAAAACCTCCAGACTCTGGGTCCAGGGTATCTTCTTGTAGCCACGTCTTCTTGCAAAATAAGAGATGATGACAAAGAATCATGGAGTCCGAGATCCGGCTGAATCAAAATAATAAACCAACTTCTAGGACCAGGTCCTAGAGACAAAAGAAGACAAGAGACAAAATTAAAAAACCCTCACAAAAGCAAAGCCCAGAGGGGAAACAAAGAAAACAAAAAGAAACCAAGGAAAAGCAAAAGCGAAAAGGGGGACCCAACATTTTTCTTACAAAATGTAGGGATGGGTATGCAGGGCATAACAAATGGAGACTATCTGGGATGAATGCCTTAGTGCATATGAGAACTTTAGAATCTCTGTTTAGTAGAACTAGAATTAATCTTTACCTGGAGCATTCCTCTTGCACAACACGAGGTGTCTGAGAAAATCAGACTCATCATTGATTCAATCTTTTGGTCTTTCATCAGTTCTGAAGTGTGTGCTTTGAAAGAAAACCATGCAGATGACCTCTGGAAGAGGCAAAGAGGAAGCACTGAGTACGTAAAACCAAAGTCATCACATCTTGAATTTTTCCCCTAGATACCAGAATTCGCTATTCTTCAGTTCTTTCTTTTCCTTTTCCTTTTCCTTTTCTATTCTGGCTGGGAAGGCGGTACTTCTTTCACCATGAACCTTAAGCTTAGATAAGTTTAACGGTGGTACTTCTTTCACTTTGTAATCCATTTTTTTAAATTTTCAAATATGAGAGAATGTTCCAGACCCAGGATATTTTAATGATTTTTGGACTCGGTCAAAAACCAGTGCAAATGATCTGCCCTCAAGGTGTCCGATTACTTGCTTCTTAAATTTTCTTTTAATTTATGTCCAGACTGTCAAGATGTGAATCTGACAAAGATTAACCATAACCTTTTTATCATACTTACAAAATAACTCTAGAGCGTGGACAAATTCCACCACACTAACAAAAGATTTCAAGTTCACCGGAATACACAAAGTACCATTCCAAAGACTAGATGTTATGCGAAACATATCTGCCTAGAAGGCAACATGCTGGGAACCCAGAATATAAAAGAAAACAAAAGAAAACAAAAGAAAGCTAAAAGAAAAGGAAAAAATAGAAGGAAAGGTGATCCTGGAGGAAAACCGACAAACTATTTACAAGGTATTCCAAAGGAACACTGAGGAAGATATTTACATGCAAGAACTTTACATATGGTAAAACTTTGGACAAACTCATCGCCTAAATTATTCAAATTAGTGCTTGAGGAACTGCCCATTGACAAGAAATGGGATGGCTTCTCAGGTCATAGTGTTGAGGTGATAAGTATTTTCCCCACAGATCTCAGATATCAAATATGGTCTGAGCCAGAGCCATTGAAACTTAGTGTGCTTTCACTTATTTTCCTGGGCTTTATCCCACAAGAGGACCAAGTCCAAAATATGAAAGGCCTTATACTGGGATCTTTGGTCAAACCATCATTTTACTACTACTTGATGATGTGTGAAGTGTTCAAGGGCTACGTCTCTTTGTTCCTCCATCCTTGCCAGTTCAAAAGCTAAACTTCCACAATGTTGTCTCAGTTCCTGAACTCATGTATAAACTATAATACCAGGATCTGTAAGTTGATGGGGAATACTAGATTCTGGCCATAAACTAGATGAAATGGGGAAGTCCCCAGGGCTGCCTTTATTCTAATGTGATCCACCCAGAGGAAAAACTTAAGCTTTTGGTGCCAGTCCCAAGGGTTTTGTTCTAATAGATGTTTGATCACCTCAAGCAGATTTTTATTGGTCGATTCAGCAACACCATTACCCTAGGGGTAGTAGTTGCTGGAGAACTTCAGGGTGACCTTTCTTTCATAGGTCCATTTGAGTAATTGCGCTAAAGAAAATGCTGGACCATTGTCACACACTATAGAAAATGGCATTCTGAATCAAGTGCCTATGTTTTCTTCCTAGAATTTAATAACTATGTTTGTCGTGTTGTTTTTACAAGGGATTGCTTTAGACCATCGGGTGCAATAATTGGTAGTAGTCAAAATGTACCGGTGGTTGGTAGATGAGTTGGGGTTGATTTCCTCGATAAAGTCAAATTCCCATTGGGTGAAGGGTCTAGCTTCAAAGATCGGCTGCAAAGGCATGGCTAGGTTCTACTCAAAATCTGTCATTGTTTGACAAGTATGGCATCTCTTAATGTGAGTATAGACATACTTAAAGATACAGGGCCAATAGTATTCGGCACAAAGGATCTGATGGGCGATGGCATCAGCTGAGCCATGCCTAGTTCCAAACTACTTGTGAAATTCCTCAATTATTCTTGCAGCTTGGTCTCTATCAATACATCGGAGGTAAACCCCTTCATAGTTCCTACGAAAAAGCGTTCCATTTTTTATCATGAAGTGTGTACTTTTCAGCCATAGGGTGTGACGTTTGTTTGGGGGTAGCCCCTCCGGGCATTTATTGTTCAACAATAAGTATACAAAGTCAGTAAACCACTAATCTTGAGTGATGGACTCCACTGTATAGGTTTGCATTCAATTTCTAGAGTTCCTTCTACCATCACTCTACATAGTCCCTGGCCTCAGACTATCTTCATGGGTTGCATTTCCAAATCATACTCTTGGACGATGGCCATCCATTTCCCCCACTATTCACCCAATTCACTCTACAAGAGCAGAGACTTACTAGCCTGATCCAGGATGATAGTGTGTACTTTACTCTGGAGAATATAATGCCAAAATTTCTTCACAGTGCAGACGAGAGCAAAGGCCTACTTTTCCAAAGGTGAATACCGGACTTCAGCGTTCTTAAAGGTGGGGCTCATAAAATCTACTGGTCATTCTTCCCCTTTGACCTTCTGGGTCAAAACTACCACAATAGAATGTGATGAAGCAAAGGAGTATATGTGAAAAGGGAGGGAATAGTCTGGACTAGCCAAGATAGGTGCCTCCATAATCATTTGTTTAATCTAGGAAAATGCCCACTTTCTTCAAGACTCCACTCAATCTTTGTATCTTTCTTCATCAACTCATTGAGTGGTTTCACTATCTTGGAAAATCCAGTGATGAACCTCTAGACAAAGTTTATCTTTCCAAAGCAAGACCTCATTTCCTTCTTACTACCGAGCATCTGTAGATTTAGTAGTGCTTCAACTCTCTTAGTGTCAATGGATATACCCTTCTCGGAGACAATATTCTCGAGTAGCTTCCATTTAGTGACCCCAAATATACATTTCTTAGGGTTGAGAGAAATCCCATACCAATCATATCTCTTGCAAATTTGAGCAAGGTGGGCGGAGTGATCATGCCTATCCTGGGAAAAGATGGCCAAATCATCCATGTAGATGATTATGCACCGGTTTACTAGGCCATCAAACACAATGTCCATAGCCTCTTGAAATGTGGCCCCTATGTTGATAAGGCCAAAGTGTATTCTATGGTATGCAAATGTTCCCCACTTGGTGGTGAATGTCATTTTGTCTCTATCTTTGTACTTAACCATGACCTAGTTATACCTAGAGTATCCATCCAGAAAGGACATCATTTGTGACACATTCACAATTTGCAATACCTCATCCAATGAGGGGAGAGGGTGATTATCCTTCTTAGATGCCTTGTTTAAATTGCAAAAATCTACGCAAATGCAGATCTCACCACTTTTCTTCCTCACAGGAACGAGGTTGGAAACCCAAGTAGTGTCCTGGATGGGAAAGATAATATGGGTTGACAACAACTTTTGAACCTCTTGATGCATTAGAGGCTTGATCAGTGGGTTTACCCATCTTTGCTTTTGTTGGAAGGGCTTAGCATAAGGTTTCAGTGGCATGGTATGGGTCATGATGGATGTGTCATAGGTTTTCAGATCCTCATACCCCCATGCAATTACATCAATGTATTCTTAGAGAACTACGAGAATCTTCTCCTTCTCTGGGGGTAGGAGGTGCTAATGTGTACCATTTTTTCTTCACCGGCCTGGTCGATGTTAAATTTTTTGAATTTTCCTCCCTTAGAGGAGGATGATATCTTTTCCCAACCATGAGGGTCTGATTCAAAGATTCATTCTAGTGCTACCATCCCCTTAGGGATGGTGTTGGTTGGCAAGTCTATGATCCCATCTTCTTCACCCTACCAAGTATCTTTGTGATCTCTTTCTTCCACTATATGGTCTTTAAAAATACCAACATTGACCATGAAGGCCAGGATATGTTGGTCAACCTCACAAGCCTAAAAGTGGGTGATGTTATCTAGAATGGACGGGGTGGGGACCATCTCTACAGAGAACTTCTAGAGCAGGGAGCCATCCATTGGCTCAAGGGTGCTGGCAGATATGGTGAGGGCATCTAGAATGTACTTTCTTTTCCAGGGAATAAGTTGAATGCTAAAGGCATCAAAATATTCGATGAGGCTCCATGATTAGTTGCAGTATGAGGACAACCTTTTATCATGACAAGTGTACTGGCTCTAGACCTGCTTGACGATCAACTCTAAATCACCTAGTGCCCAGAGGTGGGTGATTCCTTTCCTTAGTGCAAATAGGAGTCCAAGTACCAAGGCCTCATACTCTGTGACATTGTTCATGCAGTTGACCTATAGCCTATAAGAGCTTTAGGGTCCACAACTCACTATTCATTGTCTGGGGCTAGGAAACAGAAGTGGCCTTTGGATTATTTTTGGTGAGGTTGGGAGGCGTTTCCTCCAGCTCTGATGGCGCGTGGGTGAAGTTTTTTTCCTAGACTAGCAGCACTATGGGGGTACTACCAGAATGATTGTTGGGTCCAGGAAAATCCACTTCCTATTTCTTCTCCCAAAGGGCATTGATATGGCGGGTAGCAGTAGAAATTTAAGGCTCACACTCTAGTTCAAATTTTTTTTAATAATGCACCAGATGCCAAGTGTCAGACAAGAGTTTAGTGAGAGTTGTTGCAATTCCCTGTGAGTTAACCTTACCCTTTAGTTTTTCATCTAGGTCATAAATTCTCTAAGAGATTATGGGATCTTCCCCAGGGTGAAATCAAATGTGAAGATTTCAAGGGGTTGGTACACCCCGGGGGAAGTCTCAGAGAAAAGGAATTCATTTACCCTCCCGACTTCAGTGAGGTCCTACTTCATCCTGGGCTCGCTTTCTACCCAGATCTGGTTAGACTGACCCTCCCAAGGGAACCATGAGTAGGAGAAGTTAGTGGAGAAATACTCATTAAGGGCCTTGGACCAATTCTAACTTAGCAACATCTCGTAGGTCTCCGAGATGTCCACCACTTGAATGTCAATTATGGTTGCTATCTGGGGGTCTTGGATGAGCTGAATTTGGATGTTCTTCTGCTCACCTACCATTTTTACAGCAATTTTATTGAGCTGGACTACTGTGCCTTTGGATGGAGTGGGATAGAGTCTGAGCTTGTGGCATATGGATAAAGGCATGACGTTGCCCAAAGCACCAAAATCTACCAAGAAATTATGTAGGTTCTTCCCTTGTATGTTTAAGCCTAGTAGGAAGGGAGGATCCTTAGTGTTTCCCCAAAAGATAGCCATGTTGGCATCATTGAAAGTGACAGTCTTAGGTGGGTGACTCACAGCTTCCAGGTTTCCAAAGAGCTTCAGATGATACTTCCTCTGCTCAAGACAGTTTAGAAAAACCTCCATCAAGGTCATGGAGGTGGTCATTCATTCTAAAACCTTTGTGATGTCAAACCTCCCCCCATGAATTATTGGCTTCCCTCGACCGAGTCCTTAGCTTGGTTAGAGGCAGGTCCTTTCAGTGGGAAGGAGTGATTTTTTGTGTTTTCCTAGGGAGGGGTGTCTTTGGGAGGTGTAGGCATGTAAACTGGTCCTTTACCAGCCTGACTTTGAGTGTTGTAAGGAGTCCATGGGTTGGTGAAGGCATTAGCCTCAAAGGCAATAATAGATTCATCAAAGAGCCCCTGCAATTCAGGTTCTTCTTTGTCTTCCTTGTCTATACCAAAGAAGACGGTCTCACAGGTGAAGCCACCGTGAGTGGGCTCTTGTGCGGGCACCTCCGGGGGATTGGGATTGGTAGTTTGTTGTCTATCCAACTAGGAGATCATGATGACCTTCTCTAGTGTGACATAGTTCACCTCAGAGTGAGAGCCAGTGTCATACAATCTGCACGAGTTAGTCTGGGGGTAGAATTTTGCAAGCTGTGCAAAATGGCTGGGTCCAGTACCATCCTAAGTGGTGCTTTGGTTTGGAGGGGGACCTCCGGTGTTTGCATTGTTATTCCATTATTATTGGTTGGGCCGGGTCCCCTTACTGTAATTCCTTCCTTTGATATTGGTATTTCATTGACCGGGGAAGATACTCCCTCTCTGGGATTTGGGGTTGTGGCACGCAAAAGACCTCACCTTCAACTGTCCCATGTCCATAGTCAGTGAGGACAAAAATCTCTAGAGGGATTCAACCTTGATGAATAGATGGGTTTTTGCATCACAATGTGACAGTTGTTGTGGTTGGTTCCTGAGGAAGGTGGTAGCAGCTCCCAGAGTCAATGACAACAATCCTCCAGCCACGGGCTACTAGAAGAAATGTGCTTTGGAAGGTTGTGTCGAAAGTTGTTGCATTTGCTGCAGCTGGTTCTAGGGAACAAATTCTAGACCCAGTGTTGTTCATTATTTTGATGGGTATATGTACTGGGCCTACTGGTCTATTGATGGTGGTGGGGGATTCACAGCCATCACTGGGGTACCCATTGCCTGATTGGGGTTATATCCCTTGGCATAAGAAGTTCTGTTGAGTATCATGTTGAAAGGCATGCTCTGCCCAATCCCTCTAGCAGCTTTGTTCAAACTGCGGGACAACTCCAAGGCTAGGTTATAAACCTTTTCCAGAGTATCCCAGTCATTAGGGGTGGTGGTTCTCCATAGGAGAGTGGAAATGAAAGGGTCCATAGCATTAAGGTATGTCTAGGTGGTTATATCTGCAAGATGGGATGAAAGGACCCGTACACCGCTTCAAGGTGCATTGGAACCGGTAGTTAAATGCTACAAGGGGTTCATTTGGTTCCTTCCCAATGGAGATAAACTGGCTATGGAACCATGTTGGGTCTACATGTACGATGAAGGCTTCTAGGAAGGTGTCTTCCATATCTTGCCAACTATTGATGGAGTTGGAGGGTAGGTTAAGTTACTAGTTTAGCTTGTTCTGTCCCAAGGACAGATGAAACATTTAGGTCACAACATCCTGATGTTGGATTTGGTATCGGTTCATGGCATCTTTGTATGCCTGCCGATGCTCTTCTATGATTTGTGAGCCTAAGTGCTCATATCGGGGGTAGATCTTCTTCGAGTGTGAGAGAAGATCGTTGGTTGCACCTAGAAACTATCCCATTGGTCGGGACCAAGTGTTACCAAAGTACGCAACCATTGGGGGTGTTTGATTTTGGCTAGATTGAGTGTTAGTCCCTAGGGTTTTCTGGGAGACTTGGGTATTCTGAGATTTAGTAGATCCCCAAACAATGTTGGCTGGTTACTTAGTTTGCAGGGTCTGCCTCTTTCAAGTAGGAGGCTCAAGTTCAACAAACCTTCTAGGGTTGGGGGCTCACCTAAGGACTCTTTCAAATTATGCAGGTGAAAAAGATCTAATCCCACTAAAGGCTTGATTCCTAAAACTATGGCTTGGGGAACCCTTAGGTGGTGTAAAATAAAAATCTTCCAAAGAGGACGAGCTCACGCCCTTCTTCTAGTGCCAGTTTCTGTTGACAGGACTTTGTGACCAGTCTGCCAATAGAGTGTAAGTTGTCACTGGGTATCGGGGTACCATCTAACTTTGCCTGTAAAGGTTGTTCAGGGAATAAATTCTCTAGGCCTTCAAGCACATGAGAGTTGGGTCTTGACAGTGCGGGAGCTAAGTTGGGAGTGTGACTATTTTGTTTAGGGGGATAGCTAGTTTTCTTGGCTTGTCTTCTCAGGGGATTTTGTTAGGTCAGGGCTTCCTACAAGCTTTTGGATTATCAAACAAACTTCAAAAGATATGCAAGGGTTAGAGAGTATCCATTCTACCTATAGTTATGCAGATACATTTAAAACATCAACCATGCTCTAAAATACTACACTAAATACTGAATGCATACAAAACCATCAGTTCATACATATTCAATAGCGAGGGGAAAAGAGGTCGTTAATCTACTTAAAACATCAAAGCAAGGGACATCAGAAACATACAACACAAAAGAGTATTAACTCAGAGATTAGAACACCAACAAAAGCATTGCAAAAATCCTTCCTTCTTCATTAATGTTTTTCCAGCATCACTAGTGTTTACATCAGCAACTCCAAGGGATTTTCTATCTACCAAGGAATACTAAGAACTACTGAGCATTGAGCTCTGCAACCTCAAGAAATGAGAAGCTGAAATGCTACTACTATGGACTGCAAAATCATCAATTTCGCCAACCCTTGGATTGAGGTCAGACTTGTTATTTATACACAAATTTTTCCCTAAAGTTAACCTAATCTAACTATACACTCAACAATAAAATACAATTTTTGTGATCGGTACTACCTCCACCATGTTATAATAACCTTGAAAAGAGTAGAGGTTTGACAGATCAACAGAAGAAGATAAGAAAATAGGTATGGAAGAATCAGCCTCAAGAAGAGGGCCAAAGGAAGAATAGAAGAAATCTGATCCCTCAGGGTTCGAGGCTACATGCCTCATCAATTTGAAAGTGGCTTGCTATCTTTGATGTGCTAGGTGTTTAATGCTGAAGCGCCACCTTGGGAAGAACACCTGTCAGAACCATCCCTCGAGCTAATGTGCCTTGCTAGGGTCACCTACTTTCTGACACCCTTATTAACATTCTGATAATGACTGGTCAGCTCCGAGGAACCTGGACGCAGGTCATCAAAAGAATACAAAATTGTTGGATTTGGGACTCCAGGATCTGGGAGCTTGCGCTTAAAGAATAAAGAATGTTCAAAAATGTACCTTTCTAGTGAAAATCTCTAGAATATGGAGAACCTTATTGCTCTTTACTCTTCTTAAATGCCTCCAAAACTTGGTTGATGTCATCCTCATCTATGTCCTTAATTCTGTTCCACCGGCCACGGATAGCTTCAAAATTCTCCTCAACTTCTCTGGCCCCATTCTAGAATTCATCTACTATCTTTATGGAGTCATGGGCCTGAAGTATCATCTTAGATAATCTTGATAGCATTCCTCTGTCAAAATCCCCGGTGGACTGATAAAGGAACTCCATTAGCTCATCATACTTACTCAAGACATAATCCTCTAGGGCACACATTCTGGTGGTGAAGCGGTTGACTTAAGACACCCTTACCACGAATGCTTTAAATAAGTCCAAAAGATACCAGACTACAGTTAATTTCTCTCTTAGGGCCTTAACTAGTTTCTTTCATACCTCGAACTTGAGGCCAAGTCTAGATTACTGGGCCCAGAGGGACTCGAATAATTCTTCCCCCATAATTCCTGCCTCTGTGACAGCTTCTTCTCTGACGTTGAAGACCTCATCCAACCCGGATTTCCATCCTTCATATTTTTCTAAGTCTCCCTCCCATAAGGTAGTGGATACGTTCACCTGATTTAGGAGATTGTTGATCTGATAGAGATCTAGGAGCGATACCACTAAAAAATGCCTTACAAAGACTACATTCTCGGTGATCCACCCTTTCACATCCTGGGCCTTCTTCTTCATGGCCCTTAAAGTATCCACATCACCCTGTGCAAGTAGTAATTCAGAGGTAGAACTGGGTGGATCTTGACCAGAGGCTGTGTGAGTTCTGTTAGAAGTCCAAGTATATTCTCATTGTTTTCTCTTTCCTCCTTCAACTTCTAGGCTGTTTATTATACTGGGCCTCTATTTCCTGAGTTGCCTCTTGTAGCAGGTCCAATTCTCCCTACTTATCTCTCCTCCCCAAAGGCACATTTGTGATTGTATAGTCTTTGGCCCTTACCGTCGTTGCATTTGTATCTAGGAGAGGTGTTGTAATTGTTGCAATTATACATCCTTCTGGACCATTCTAGAGGGTATGGATTATTTGGGCCTTCTTAGGCTTCTTGGCCTCTGTATTTTGGGCCATCATTTCGGCCATGGAGAGTGGAACACTTTCTGCAACCACCGGGGCCTTCCTCTTTTGGAATTCCACAAGCCATTGGGGTGGCTGGGGAAACTTTTTTGTCAAGGCCTGGGTATTGGGACTCCCTTCAGAGTCCAGCGGTGCATTCCCAATATCTGTAGTGTCATCGGGCTCTTTTTCATTTCTTTGCTCCTGTTCCTACTCTTGCTCTCCAGAGGCCTCAATATTTTCCACCATGTTGGCATCCTCTTTTGTGATGTCCAATATTACTTATCCATCAGTATTAGCATCACCTCTATTTTTGGGTATTTCCCTATCCTTCTCAACATCGAGAAAATTAACATTCATATCCTCAAGGATTTTCCCCTCATCTTGTTGTTGTTGTTGTTGTTGTTCGACGTCTTTCACCGAGATGTCATCCTCCATCGAAACATCGTTTGGAGGTGGTTGAGGAATTTGGCCTAAGTTCAACATTTGGGCTATTGTGATCACCTCATCGAATGTACTCCAAGGCAATTGGTCACCTAAAGTAACCAAAGGTGTCTAGAGCATGACGAATCAGGGTACAGTTGATCCTATGGGCCTAGTTTCCCCAATCATTAGTTGCTCATCTATTGTTTACCTTGGTTCTTTCTCGGTCTCCTAGACCAGTGTTTTCTCCCACTTGGGCTCCTTTTGTGCCTCTTCCTGGCCTTCCTTCTTTGTGGCAGCTTCTTCCTCTGGGACTTCCTTTTTAGCCAGGATCTCCTTTTTTTCTCTGGCGGTGATTTATTCCACCACATGATCTATATCCCCATGTAGGTTCATGAGCTCATCCGTCTGAAAGATATCATCAAAGTCATCATGTAGGGGAGAGGTATATGAAATGTCATTCAGTTTGGGGGAATCTAAATTGACGTCTACTAGGGGAACATTGGAAATACTATGGCCTGCAGCTGCGCTTGGGGTGGGGTTCACCTTCTATTTCTTCTTTCTTTGTAGTGGGGCCTTGGCATCTAGAATATTTATAGACTTTGCCTTGGTGAATTTCTACCTACTCATCAGTGTGGCCAATGATGGGGATCCCACTGGGTGAGAAGATGCTACTAGAGTTGCAAGGAAGCCTTGGGATAGTTGTGCACTTATCTTCTAGCTCATTAGCCTCGACGCCTCCATTTGTTCTTGTATCTGAGCCATTATGGGGAGAAAACCCTTGGGATGAACTTGGGTCGGGGTATCTTCTTTCTCCTTCCCCTTTCTTGTGCTAGGTCTCATGGCTCTGGATGTCAAAGTGGTCCTCCGAACAATTTTTCCTTTCCGGGTGCTCCTTGGACACACCCGCTCAAAATACTTGTAACTATTATCTATAATGGAGTGGCATACCCCCTCAATTGTTAAATCCTCTAGGGTGGCTCAGTCCACCGAAGGGAGATCTAATTTATTTAACCCCTGCTCTTTATACAATGGGTCCTTTAGGGGCTCATCATCTAAAAAACCCTTCAGGAAACCCCAAAGGTCGAGGGATTTCATCAAGCCTTTGGACATCCGCGAATACTGGCGGGATTGGAGATCAAAGTTGTCCTAGAAATCTTCTAGGGAATCTTCAATATTATCTATGTGTGGTCACAACGCCCGGGGAAGTGTCGTTACTATCTTACCCAATGGATAAAAATTGCTTCTGGTATGGTGGAATTCCACCAGTCCCAGACTCTTTAGTTCATTGTCTGCTTCCTTCATCATGGAAAAGCTACAAGAATAGTTCCCACAAGAGATTGGGAATGGGATGTTGGTAACCTTCTTCAATGTGAAGAGGGCATATAACTCTAGAATTTGTCTACAAAATTTTAAAAGAATAATTCTATCCCCGTAATATCGAGGAAGAAGATATGGTTTCCCAGAGAAGCCAGTCACCCGAATATATGTGTGCTGCTGGAATTAAATGAAGTAATTCCTATAAGTACTCACTAGGTTCATCGCCTCTTGCAATAACTGGTATCTGGAATCTTGAGTAATTGTCAAAATATTCTGGTAAATGAACACATCATTTATCCTAAAAAAATTTAGGAAACTAAGTTCCCAATGGACCGGGGGATAATGATCCCATGGCATCAATTGGTCAGACCCATTCCCAAGGGAAAGAACATCCATTGTCTGCAAACCCTAAAAGGAAGGTCTATGTTTGGCTAGTTCCCATAGTACATAGGATGTGATGTGAAACTTTGATGCAGGAGCATCCCAGGGTAGATGGCTATCCTGCATGTTTGGAAGATTTCATGGAGTTTTCTGGACTTATTTTCATGTGTGAGGGATTTGGTATAGTTGTGTGGACCTACTTGGGTCTTTGGTAATTGGTTTTGATGTATTTAATGGAACTTGGCATGGTCTTGGTTGCTTGGCATGGACCGGGAGGAGATCGGCCTTGCTTAGGAATTTGGTGATTATTACAAGACATATAAGTAATTTTTCACAAAGATTTAGAGGATGAAAATTTCAGGGCTTAAAGAGGGCCTAGATTTCTACCTACGGTTCAAAGAACGAGTCCTAGTTCATCCGGAGCTAGGAGATATCGCGATTTTACTAAGACATCTTTTGGGCATTTAATTGTTGTTGTTGGCTAACTTGTGGCATTTAATTTCGGTATTTGTATTTAATTTATGTTCAAGGCCGACCTGCAGCTTAGATTGGTATAAGTAGGGGTTGTGGGGGAAGTCTTTAGTCATTATTCATTCATCATGGAGAAGAGGAAGAGGTAGAGGAGCGAGTTTTGGGAAGAGCTAGTGGCTGCGGCTTGGGAGACAAGGGGATTGCTTGGTGGGCTTGCGAGCACAAGTTTAGATCTTCCTTGGGTGTTCCTACCAGTGTGTGGATTTGGGCTAGCTAGGGTTTCATTTGGATCTTGCGAGATCTTACAGAGTTTCTATTGTAATTG